>PVLC010001338.1:111407-122412 GCA_004027655.1 Graphiurus murinus | reverse complement strand
AACAAAAAAAAAAACAAAAGGGTCTAGGGCTAGGGGTATAGCTAGTAGGTAGTATGCCTCTGGGTTCAGTCCTCAGTAAAACACACACACACATCATCATCATCATCATCATCAACTAGTTATTAATACTGCCTATTGATTAGAAAACTTAATTGAAAGAAATACTTGAATTTTAATTCATAATTACCATTTATTTCCCTCTAATTAGGTGGTTACATCAAGTCAGAAAGTTTGTACAGAAGTTTGTGCAGATCTTTTATCTGTTCCTAACTTGAAATAATGGTGAGGTATTGTGGAAGGCTTAATATTTTAGTTTCAAGAATCCACAGGAAAATATATAATTCTATCTTTGTAATAGCTTACATAAACTTAACTTTGAACTACTTTCTCATCATGGTGGTAAAAATATGAACTTGCCTATTCCTTTCTTGTGGGTAAATACTTCATAAAGTTAGTTTTTTCCCCCCCTTTATCCCCTACCATTAGAGATTATTCCAGTTCATACACCTTCCTCTGACCTCTTTCATGGCCATAGGCATCCAATCCTGATGTTCCCAGCTGCATTGTGGCCTCTCTCTAGTGTGTCCATGGCCTTCTTAGAAACCTCTGCACCACTGTATGGACACCTAAGGGCCCTGGATGCTTTCCCCACCACTGGGGAGGGAGAGACCCTGAAAGTTGCCATTTTCAGCCCGTTCACATCACCTCAGCTATTGCAGTACAGCCACCCCTTGACCATCACTGAATTCAGGGCTTCCTGAGAGGTCCACAGACGAGTACAGAGCACTAAGCTCCTGTCTGGTACTCTACAGCTAGTGGAACTCTTATCTCCAATGTGAGCAAAATGTGGATGTCCACATGCATTTTGCTCCACTCAGTCCTACAGGATTTGCAAACCTCTAAGACATGTTTTCTCTTTCTCAAAAGATAGATAACTTATATTTTGCCACTATTACTCAAAAGATAGATAACTTTTATTTTGCCACTATTACTTCTTTTATAGATTCAGAAATTCAACTTTTATCCACACTGCCTTGCTTTCTTCCTGGGGGCAGTGCAGATAGAAAGAAAGCTTTGCCGGTATGGTTGACCAGTGAGGACGCATAGGAGGAGACAGTATAGAGATGGTGATCAGCCACAACCCCCATATGCCTCATGGTGACCCCACAAAATTAATGAGGAAATGGGGAGGCGCTCAGTTTAGAACACACCTGTGGTCTTGAATGTCCCAGCTATATGGAAGTGTTCTCCTTGTCTCTTTGAAAACACCATAGGGCTGATGGTGTCATGAGGACAATGGCTCCTGAGAAGCTACTGAAGAGCATGCCAATACTGCAGGGACAGATCGATGCACTGCTTGAATTTGATGTATGTATCTCACCAGAAAATGTTTCTTACATAATCAATATTGTCTTTCCTTTGAAGGTAAGCTACAGGTAAACCCAGAAATTTCCTCAGGAAGCAACCTTGGGTGCTTCATTTAGATGAATTCAGTGAAAATTTAGGTCAGGCTATTAAGCTCAGTAGAGGCAATTTAGGTTCCCAAGATTTTGTGAGCTGTTTTACTAGATGTTTACTTAAGTCACAGGAAAAGATGAGTGCCCCATTCTTGGAACCTTATGTTCTGAGCAAGATGGCAGCCTCCTGCTGTGCATGATAGGAAGAAGTATCTGCAGGATAAACCTATATGTAGCTAAAGAACTTGAACTTGACACTTTATGTGGACTGTGTAAGTGACACTGCACAAAAAGGAATTATTTTTGTCCCATCCTAGCATTGATCTTTCCTGGCAATATTGGCATGGTTTTTCTCTTAAAATCACACCTGTATTTGACTGTGCTTGTGAATAAACAACCCATACATGTGATAAAATCATGTAGAAAACACACACACACACACACACTATGGGTATAAGTAAGCCTAGGGAAATCGGACTAAGACTGGTTGTTCTGTCACTGTTGATATTCTGGTTGTGATATTAACTGTAGTTACCAAACTATAGTTCTGTAAAATGTTTCCTTTGGGAAAAACTGGGTAAATGGCATACAGGATCTCCCTGTGTTACTTCTTACAACTGCATGTAAATTTACAGTTACCTCAAAATAGAAAGTTAAAAAAAACTGACTCATGAAAATAAAATTATTTTCACACTTGTGAAAATGCTTAGGTCACATTGTCAGCTTTTCTGTATCTTGGTGGTTGCCCAAAACAAAGATTTTTCTTAAATATTAGTAGCTCAAAGTCTCTGTTCAGATTATGTGGTTTAGTCTATAATTGAGCATTTACAAAAGACTTGACACTTAACTCCTGTGAAATTTTAGCAAATCAGCAAAAAATCTTGTTTTTTTGACAGATTTTACAGTAAGGACCTCACCAGACATGTGTAATTAACTTTTTTCCTTTTTATCCTTTTTTTTTTTCTTCACTCTCCTTGCCCTTAGTCAGGGTTTTGCCTTAAAGGGAAAAAGTCATAAAGGGAATGGGACAAGATCTAAGGAATTGTGAATAAAGCCTGGGGAGTGGGGAGAAAATATGCTTCTCTGTGTTGGTAACAGAGTGTTTAGCACATGAGCAAATGGTTGTGAGTCTCAGTAAATATTTTAGAGGTAACTGGCTAAGATGTTCCCTGTGCTATTCTTTCTCACTGAGACCACTACACGTTCCTGGAGGCTGAACTCTTAATAGTCACAGAGATCATTAGAGAGAAGAAATGTAGTATAACACTGTAAAAGTAACAAAAAAAAAACAGATGCCCCAAAACTAGAATTGCTGGGCATGGTGCATGCCTGTAGTTAGGAGTTCAGTATTTGGGAATACAGTACTTGGGAGGCTGAGACAGTAGGAGCTCAGGATCTTCCGAGAGTAGCCTCAGCAACATAGCAAAATTCTCAGCAACCTAATTGCTCAGAGGTAAAAATACCCCTGTGTTCAATCCCCAGTTTATGGATCATTGATCAATCAGAACGTATATACATCTTTTAATTGATAGGTTTAATTAAGCAAAAAATATATGAAATCTATCTTTTGATTTTTAGAGTTACTTAGTTACCCCAAATTTGTACAATATGAGTGAATTTCTTAGTAATTATTTGACATATTTTAATGTAACATGAGAAAAATACAGATTTGATATGTTGTTCACATTAAATTTTCATTTTTTTCTAGGTACATCCAAATGAACTAACAAATGGTGTCATAAATGCTGCATTTATGCTTCTTTTCAAAGATCTTATCAAACTTTTTGCTTGCTACAATGATGGAGTTATTAACTTACTCGGTAGGTAGAACTGTTGAAACAGATCTGTGCTGGTGGGTAAATGGTAAGACTGAGATTCTGTGGTGTGAATCTCTCACTTAATTTCCTGTGCAAGAAAGTGAGTGCCTTGGTAGAGGCACTGTTGTGAGGGGCACCAGGAGTACATCATCCATCGATGGTGGTGCCAGCAGGGCAACTTGTACAGAGAGGAAAATCTATATCTTGGATAACTGTGTATTAAAGTATAGACAGATTATTGCTATCCTCCCAGGAAAAAGAAATCGGTTGTCAATCTCAATGTTGTAAATGTACCAATTAAAGGACAGAGATTGTCAAAGTCTAGGCTATCTCCCTAGATTTTGGTGCTACGATGGGAAGCTCAGCATTGATCTAGGGTGTTGGCTGACTAAGGACTCAGTAATGATGGTAGGCATATCAGTCTCGGGGGTGGGGAACCTGAGCTGTTCAGCCAACCTTCTGGCATACTCTTATCCCTCTATTATTGAGAGCCCGTTTGTGTCATATGACCTTAGCAGTCACATAAGATGAAAATAGTCTCGTGCTATTTATCCATTCTGAAAGGTCTGTCCACTACCTTTTCCCAGACTTCTTTGCCACCAATCTTCCAATTTAATTCTTCCAAGCCCATTGTCATCTAGGCCAATAGGTGCTACCCATGATTTGGTACAGTTCCATATATCTTAACATCTTTCCTTTGACATAAAGTAGAAAACCAGACAGATTACACTGCTGAAAGTTTGACTTACTATGAAGATTTCTTTCTACTGACAAGGTCATCCCTTTGGGAAGATATGACTCATCAGAAAACTTCCAGCTGATACCAGCATGAGGAACCATTTCTAAAACAAATTTGAATTTTTTCTTCCTCAGTCAGCTGATCATAAGGAACTCCCCAGAGGCCATAGGTATGATTTGAGGGAGAAATGGGCAAAATGGCAATATAGAAGAAAGAGTAAGTGTACTGGGAATACAAGCTTCTGTTCACACAACCCACCTGCTTACTCATGACCTGCTTGAGACTAGTCTCCTACACATCACTTCCATGTGATAATGAAGTGTCCTTGCCTTGTCCAACTTTTTGATTTGGTATCTCAGAGAAGACCCACTTTAAGTCTGAAGCTTGACCTTCTGTGGTTAGGATCTTCAGCAGTAAACTAACAGTTTTTCCAAAGGAGATTATTACTATCTGAAGATGTGGCTCTGCCCCAAAGCACTAGAGGCCTGTACTGGAGTGTGCTAGAGGCATTCTAGGGCATTTGAATCTGCTGCAGACACTTTGAACACCTTTAGATCTGCTAGAATAAAGGCACATAGAGCTTCAGTTTGGAGCAATTTTTATCTACCCCATACTCACATCTGACACTGTACCAGATACTCAGCTTAGAGCAGCATGCACACTCATTTTATATGTTGCCTGTAAAACCAAATAGGCTTGGCAAACTTTTGAATCCATTTTGTTGCAGGAGAGTGCTCCCCACAAGCCTAGTCTTAGAGACAAAAGAAAACTACTGATAAAGCAGGTCTTCCTTTAATCAGCAGCTCATGACCCAGATTGGGCAATTTCCCACTTTCTGGGCCGCAAACAAAAAGATTTCAACCCTTATATACAGTTGGTCACTTAACTTTGAGAAGAAGGGACAGGGAAAAATGTGAGATTTATTACACTTTCACCTAGCAGGAGCATGATACCAAAAGTAGAAAGAATACATTAACTCAAGGCCCTGTCTCAAGGCCCAACTGGGCTGGTGCCACCTTGTTTAAGTTTAGAGATGACCCCTGCAGCTCCTGTCACTGCCTTGCATAAGGGAGGGGCCGGCCTCATTGATTTGCAAGCCCTCTCTGTGTGCCTTCTCTGCTAGTTGCACCTTGGCAGCTAGGGGAGGGAGTGAGGAATTCCTTTTTCTTAAGTCTAAATTCTTAACTAATAATATTTCCATGGCTCTGACTATTCTTTCCCAAATCAATTGTTAGAAGGAAGTGTAAGGTGCAAAATTTGTCTTTCATGCAGAGAGGCTTTCTCTGAAATGACCAGACCTTTGGACCCTCAGGAACTTCATTGAAATGGCAGGTCCATGAATTTTCATGGATTCTGCCTCTGACCTTCTCGCATGCATGCAACTTTGTATCAAGATACTTAACATTCCTGCACTTTCCAATGTTATCAAAGTTATGTCCTATGGGACTGTGACAACCAGAGAGTTGATAACATTGAAATGAGATGGGGTGCACTGCCATCCCTACTGGGTGACAGCAGACTACTTCTGTTGGTCTCTGCCTCTCGGGACAGAGATAAAAGCATTTTTCTAGTGCCATACCTGCCTCTCAGGTGCCAGGAACTGTCTTGATTTTCCTCTAGCAAAAGAAGACACATCTGAATCGCTGCAGGTAGGAGTCATCACAGTAACTTAATACAAACCTTTAAAATCTATTCTTTTAAAATTTTTTGTACAAACCAAATTTTCAGGTTAATTGGTGATATGATAAAATTGCTAGCTATTGGTCTATGCAGAGATCAGTAAATCAGTGTAAGGAGTCTAGTTTCAAAGTAGGCCTTTTTGTAGGAAACCAGTGAACTACCCAGATAGTTTTGTGTACCCACTGATTTCTAATTTTCTTTTCATAGAGCTTCCACTCAAGTTGGTAGAAAAGATAGTGAAATTAAGGGTCCCCAGGGAATAGCAGCACTGTAGAGTTAGCATCTTTTCAGTGTTCCTGAAAGGTTTCAGCAGATGAAGCCAACTTCCACATGTAAAGGAGCTTGGTCACCACTATATCCTAACAACAGTAAAAAGCTGAACAGACTAAAAAATCCACAACTCTTCTTGAATCCCCAACAGAGGAGAGGATATAGGGCAAAATTCTCCCACGACTAGAGAGACCTACAGGTGAGTACAATGAGCCATAGCTTACCAGAGCAGAGACTTACCCATGGAAACTACCCTTGGAGCCAGAATGGATCAAAAAATAAAGTTCAGGTATTGGTGTTTACAGGAAATTCACTTTAAATATGAAGACATATAGATTGAAAGTAAACAGATGGAGAAAAATATACCATGCTAGCACTAATCGAAAGAAAGCACAGGTAGCTACACTGATTTCAGACAAGGCAATCATCAAAGTAGGGAAGGTTATCAGGAATAAAGAAGGGCATCTCATAGTGACAAAGCGGTCAATTCTCCAGAAAGACAAACAATCCTGCGTCTATATGCACCTAATGACAGAGCATCAAACTGCATTAGGCAAAATGGATAGGCCTGCAAGGAGAAATAGATGAATCCACTATGATAATTGGAGACTTCTCCATTATATCAGAAATGGACAGACCCACTAGGCAGAAAATCAGTAAGAACAGATTTGAACTCAATATCAGCCAACTGGATATAATTGATATCTGCAGATTATTTTATCTAACAGCAGCAGACTGCACATTCTTCTCAAGCTTGCACAGAACATTCGCCAAGACAGATCACAATCTGGGTCATAAACACATTTTTTATGAGTTTTCTATTTCATTTAAAGTAGAAACAATATAATGTCTGCTTTCAGGCCACAATAGAATTAATCTAGAAATCAATGACAACAAACACTCTGGAAAAAAACCAAAGAAGGTAGGGATTAAACACCATACTTCTAAATAACACATGAGCCAAAGAAGAAATCTCAAGAAAAATTTAAAGATATTTTGAACTAAATGAAAATGGAAACACTGTTTATCATAATTTGTGGGATGCAGTAAAAGCAGCATTTAATAATTTGTAGCATTGAATGCCCTTCTAGGAAAAAAAAAATGTCCAAAATCAATCACCTAAGCTTCTACCTTGGACAATGAAAAAAAAAATAAATTATCCAAAGTAAGCAGAAGAAGTAAGAATTGGAGCAGGAATCAGTGAAAATTAAAGACAGGAAATCAACAGAGAAAATTACTAAAACCAAAAGCTGCTTTTTTGAAAAAAAATTGATAAAAATTAAGTCTCTAGCCAAACTAAAAGGAAAAGGACCCAAATTATTAATAGCAGAAATAAAAATGATGACATCCCTACAAATCAAATGGACCTTAATAGGATAATAAAAGAATGTTACAAGCAACTCTTTGCTCACAAACTTGATAAAACAGATGAACAACTAATTTCTTAAAAGACACAATCTGCCGCTGGGTGTGGTGACTCACACTTGTAATCCCATTACTTGGAAGGCTGAGACAGGAGGATCACAAGTTCAAAGCCAGCCTTGCAATTTAGCGAGACACTCAGTAACCTAGTGAGACCCTGTTTCCAAATAAGATATAAAATTGGGCTGGGGGTATAGCTTGGAGGTCAAATGCCTCTGAGTTCCATCCCCAGTACCAAAAAAAGAAAAAAAAAAAGACACAATGTGCCACAACTTATGCAATAAGAAATGGACAATCTGTAAGACCTATAGGTACAAACAAAATTGAATCAATAGTTAACAACCTTCGAAAGCAGAAAGCACCCAGCCCCAAATAGATTCACTGGTAAATTCTACCAAACATTTAAGTGAAAAATTATACCAGTTTTCCACAGTCTGCTCTAAAAAATAGTAGAGTAGGACAAGTTGATAATGAGAGGTCTATGCATATGTGGGGTCAGAGGGAATCTGGGAAATCTCTATCTCTTCCATTTGATTTTGCTAAAACTGCTCTAAAAAAGGTCTTTAAAAAATTCCATTCCCCTATACATACTAACTCTGATAAAGCTCCCTGTGTAGAAATCTAGGAAAAAGTACTTTCAGCAGTGTCCAATGACTTTCTTCAAGAATATATGGAAGCCAGGTATGGTGGTACACATCTGTAATCCCACTTTGAAGGCTGAGACAGGAGGATTGAAGGTCTGAGGATAGCCTCAGCAACTTAGAGGGACTCTCAGCAACCTAGATAGACCCTGTTTCAAAGCAAAAAATAAAAAGGGCTGGGGATGTAGCTCAGAGGTAGAATGTCCCTAGGTTCAATCCCCAGTACCACACACACAAAAAAAAAAAAAGAAAAGAAAAGAAAGGGAGGGAGGAAGGAAGGAAGGAAGGGAAGGAGGGAGGGAGGGAGGGAAGGAAAGGAAAGGGAAGGGAAGGGAAGGAAAGGAAGAAAGAAAGAAAGAAAGAAAGATGGAGGCCTCATTAAAAATTCAGGTTGCTGGACCTCAGTCCAGAGTTTCTAATCTGGTAGGTCTGAGAGGGGCTGAGGATTTGCATTCCTAACAGGACCCTAAGTGATGCTGTCCCTATTGGCTTGAGGACTTCATTTTGGGAACCACAAATGAGAACCATTTCCAGATGCTCAGGATTGCATCTGCACTTTTTATTCTGTTCACCCAAATTGATAAATTATCAGTTACACTCCACATCTGATATAATATTCTTTCTTTCTTGCCCAGAAGCTTTAGAATCCATTCCAGTTCTCCAGATTTTTGTCAATTATGGTTCTATATTCTGGGCAAAAAATACAGGAAACCCTAATTAAATTATATTTCAGATCAATATGAATACACTTTTAATATTGACAAATTTGGATACACTTATAGTAAAAATGATGTGTTATTTATCTACAGATTAACTTGGGATCTTGTATTTTACCTGGCAGACCTACAGCCAACAAAAATTTCAAAATCTTGCACTGCTTTTGGCATGTGCATTTCTTTCCACCTGGGTCAGACTTTGTACTTGTCTCCCTGGGGCCATTCTGGAATTGCTGGGTTCTAAATCGCATTCTGGCCATTGAAGCAATTGGCAAGGAGAGAGGGTGAAGAGAGTAGAGGGACAGGAGAATTTTTATTTCCTCATGAAATATGAGTTGACACAAAGACCTCCAAGCAAGGCAGCCTTTCCAGACAGGAAGAAGATCTTCTTCCAGCCAGGGAAGCTAGGCTCGTTGCTTCCCTTTCCAGTTTTCTTTCTGAGTAAAAGCTCTAACTTTCACAAGAGACACCATAGTGAGGCTATAAGTAGAACTTCCCCAGCTATGCAATAATTCAGCAATTCACATGATTAGAATCTCTGACTCTCAGCTACCCTACAGCTGCAAGAGATGAGATTATCTTAGAGCAGGAGTGCCGTATCTGAACATACTTTGAGGCAATAATTTAAAATTCTATGTTTTCATTGTCCTTCTTAAACCCTCCATTGGAGGCAGGAGCATGTCCACATGTGGCTGTTCTCCTCATGGTGGCCTATCCCATGATTCGAAAAGCTTTATTCCAGGTGTGCATTTCAGAGAAGCCTTGGGGATCATTTAAGTAATTGTCTTGCTGCTATTAAGCATAGACTTCAAGGATCCCGTTTTCCAATAAATGCAGGCAGGTAATCATCACCTTCAGATCTAATTGAGTTACATATCTAATTCTAGATATCTATATTTGACAATTTGAAGACCTTTTACCTTTAGGTACCACTACTGTGTCTATTCAAGAAACAAAAACTACTGTACATATTCTAAATAGAGAAGAACTTAATATATGGAGTTAGGTTCTTATATAATGATTGACAGCCTGCAAGAACTGATTCTAGACTCAGCCTCCTGCAGTGACTCCTATAATTAAGTACCTACCATGTAGAGGAGCTCCTACTTTTTGGACTATCAGTTTAAGATACTAAAAACAAGGAGCTGCCACCACTACTATGGCTGCTTGGCAACACTATGAAGGTAGAAAATGGACATGTGAAGCTATAGTCCAGGGGTTAAGGAGTCATACATCTCAAGTGGTTGTGGCTTTAATCATCGCTCCGCAAAATCCCAGAAGCTGGGGTGGCGGTGCAAAGTCGAATGCTACTGGAGGATAATTTCACATGTCTGTGATCTTGCCTGTCACAAGCAAGATCTGAGAAGGTACGTGAAGGTGGCTCTTGCCTCCGTTTTAATCTTCTATAACCCCCACGGTTCTCACTTGCAGAGCTAAATTTGTATCCAGAACCCTGGCTTCACATGAATCTATAAGGTAGAATGAAGGATTGGTGAGCCAGTCATTGACATTAAGCACAGAGCTCTTGGAGGTTCTGCCTTTAGTGGAGAAAGAGTCCTGACCTAAATATGAAGTTCAAAACTAAATATATATTTACTTCAAATATAAACCAAATATATCTTTATTTCTTTATTTAGAGATTTTGTCAGTGAGTCAAATAGGGCAGACTTTCCTATTATGTTTTGCAGGGAAACCTTGCTCTTCCTTACTGCTCATAAATGGAAGCTTTCCTAAAGTTCATTTCTAGCCTTCCACTTTTCTGCATATCTATTCTTTTGGTTCTTATCTTTCTTTCCAACTTCAGTTTGCATGTCTCAGTGTTTGTGGACTTAGACTTAGACTTGATATTGTGTTCTTACCTAAACCTCAGAATCTCTAAAACTGAACTATTGAACTTACACTTTTTAATCTTCTAATTTCTGTTTATATATAATTAGTATTGTAAAATATAAAACCTTGATTATCTTTGAATTATTCATCATCTTGGATTCCACAGTCAGTCAGAAATGAAATCTTTTTGGTTCATTTTCATACTCTCATTTTGTTTTTTTTTTGTTGTTGTTGTTTTTTTTTTTTTTTTGCGGTACTGGGGATTGAACTCAGGGGCGTTCTACCTCCGAGCTATACCCCCAGCCCTATTTTGTATTCTTTATTTTGAAACCAGGTCTCACTAAGTTGCGGAGTGCCTCACTAGGTAGCTGAGGCTGGCCGCGAACCCGGATCCTCCGGTCTCAGCCTCCCGAATGCTGGGATTACAAGCGTG
>PVLC010001338.1:81831-111307 GCA_004027655.1 Graphiurus murinus | reverse complement strand
CATTTTGTTTTATTCCCATTTCTGCCTCAAGAACATGGATTTAGTATCTTTACAATTAGCAATTAAACATGGTCAGCCCTGTAATGCTTCTCTGTCGCCCTGAACAGCTACTTAAAAGATGTTCTACTTTATTTTCATGTTGACTTCACAGGTAGATGGTATTAAACATACAGTTTCTCTTTGCACAAAATAATAACCACTTAATATATTTTTAAAATTTAACTTGAGTTTGATAGTCTACTGGCTAAATTAGGAGCATAAAATGAGGAAAGTTGCACCTTTTTATACTAAAGACTTTGCAAAAGTGGTAGAACTGTATGTTCTTGCCTTACCATGTTCTGCTGTGGTGCTGCCTTCATTCAGCATTGTTGTCAAAACTGTTCTTATTTTGCAAATTAGCACAAGCACTGTGAAGATCAGTATGGAGGTTCCTCAAAAGACTAGGAATGGAACCACTATATGACTCAGCCATACCACTCCTCAATGTCTTTCCAAAAGAATTAAAGTTAGAATACTGTAGTGATATTTGCACACCCATGTTTATAGCAGCACAATTCACAACAGCCCAGTTATGGAACCAACTAGGTGTCTGTCAACATATGAATGGATAAAGAAAATGTGGCATATACACACAATGGAATTTTACTCAGCTATAAAGAAAAACAAAATTATGTAATTTCCAGGAAAATGGATTGAACTATAGGATATTAAGCTAAGTGAGATCAGCCAGTCTCAGAAAGTCAAGAGTCATAGGGTTTCTCTCATGTGTCTAAACTAGAGAGAAAATAGCAAACAAAAAGGACTTCAGATAAATGAGGAGAGAGAGACCAATAGAATGGTGGGAAGGAATTGGAGGAGGATGGTAGTGAAGGGGAAAAGATGATGGAGGAACAGGAAACAGTTCAAATAATGTTGTGCCCATATATGAAAGTATCACTGCTAATCTCACTAAAATATATACGGAGGGAGGAGGGGGGAGTGGGATAAGATGTGGAGAGAAATATACCAAATAATGTATGCATGTATGAATGTATCACTTTGAATCTCATTATGATGTGTAACTACAATGCACCAATGAAAGTACAGAAAATAAGGAGATAAGCATGCAAAATGGTATCCGAATTGTTTTGAGGCAAGTATTTTTTTTGCTTACTATACAGTGCTAGGAGGTAATCTTATAAATATGTTGTGGGTTAGTTTTAATCAAGGACTTCCTGACCAGTACTTTACAGGTCATGTTGGAATCAATTTTGGTGCTGTAAATCTTCACAGATGTTTTATCACTATAATAAAACTCTGACTTCTAAGTAAGAAGTTCCCATTACTGATTAATGGTCATTAGCAATAATAGATGTGGAAAATGACTCTGTTTCTCAGGGAAGAGAATTCATTTATTTTCTTTCCAAGTAAAGTTACCCTTTGAAAATTAATTCATACATACAAAGAATTCATCATAGCTTTGCAAATATTCATGTTATAATTTGATCATTTCAAATATGGAAAGTCAACATATGTTATCTTTAATGTGAAAAAAAGGTAGCTGCTCGTTTTGCAGTGATCTGTCCCTTCTGTAAAAAACTTTTTTTTTTCTCTAGACCCTGCCCTGGTCTCTGGGTAACAGGAGAACTTCATAACTTTACATATATCAGTAAAACAGTACACATTGGCTTTCTATGTCATTACCACTGTTAAAGAAATAATTATGAGATGACAACCTAAAGCCGTAATGATTCAATGTCTTTTGTTGCTAAATCCTAACTATCATGAAAAAGACAGACATTCAGAGGAGACAGAAAATTTGCTTCAATTTTTGATGCATTCATTCTAAGAGGAAATTTAAATTATTCAGTTTGATTTCTTATGTTACTGTGGAAGAAATACACAGAAATAAACAGGTTATTATAAAAAGAAGTAATTTAGATACTTGAAGGAAATTTTTATATGACAGTTGTTTACAAAAAGAGAAAGAAAAGTATATTTTGCCAAAATAAGTCCTTATTTTTAAAATTATAGACTAAAAAATGTTTTCTTTTTTTTTTAATTTTATTTTTTATTCATACATTGTAAGCATACATCTTTGTTAGGTACAAATTGATAACCATATATGAGCTCACAATTCTCATTTGACCCCTTGCCCGAATTCCCACCCTGCTCCCTTGCCCTCCCTCCCTCTCAAGTTCAATTTAGTGAGTAACCTTGATATACATTAGTGAGCCCCCTCCCCCCGTCCAACCCCTTCAGTTAAATCAACTTCTTTGCTTTTGAGGGTCTCTCACCATGATTCTATTCAATAGCATTAGAAAACAAGATAGAGTGGATAAAGAAAGTATCCATAGACTTGGCCAGTTTTTGAGAAACTCGCTTATCTCACAAATCTTAACAAGTAGAAAATGGTATGTGTTTGCTTTCTTGATCTTTTTGCTTCCTTTAAATGCCCTACAGGGGAGGCCTGTGTTAAAAGTAAAATTACTCAAAGACTATCAACAGAAGGTAATGAGTAGCTGCCCTGGATAATTAGTTCTTTGTGTAATTATATATTATTAAACTTTTCTTGAGAAAATTAAAAATACTTTTGAGGTAGTAAAATTACCATGCTGAATGACATAAAGAACTCTCAAGTATGAGAGAATATAGAAGTAGCATTGTTTAACTGAGTGCAAATGTAAAATAATGAGCTATAAAGAAGACACTGAGCATCAGTTATAATCTAGAGTTGCCTAGAAGCTGTCGTAGATGTTGCTGAACTATTTTGCCATCTACAATATCAGTAATTATTGACAACGAATTGATGAATGACTGGTGAAAACACTGATAAGGTGCTGATTTTCTTCAAGATATACATGAGGAAAATGCGCTCTCACATTGTAATTATAATGAATTTATAGTACCTTAATGACTAAATTCTAGTCTTGAAAGTGCAACATTGAACAGTGAAGTGATTCTCTGTTTTTCTGTCTATAAAACTCAAGGTTGAGAAAGAATAGGATTATAGACAAGAAAGTCAGAAAGGGTTTGAATACCCAAATGTTTTTCATAAAACTCCCCCTAAATAAACAACACATTATAATATTTGAAAGGAATAATTTTATGACCTCCTATTAATAAAATACACATTATAATGTTTGAAAGAAATAACTTTATGACCAAAATAAAAGCAAGTATCCATTTATACAGATTATATAAAATTTAAGGAAATCTTTAATTCAAGATTTATAGATTGCTGGTTTATAATATATAGATTATAGCCAGGCGTGGTGGTGCAGTTCTGTAATCATAGTACTTGGGAGGCTGAGACAGGAGGATTGCAGTTTCACAGGCAGCCTCAGCAACTTAGCTAGGCCCTCCATAACTTAGTGAGACCCGGTTTCAAAATTTAAAAATCAAATAAATTATGGATGGGGGTGTAGTCAGAAGTAGAATACTCTTGCACTCAATTCTCAGAATAATAATAATAATAATAATAATAATAATAATAATAATAAGTGGATTATTGACTTGTAGTAAGCTAGTAAGAAAATAAGAATGCTGTAGAATACAATTGCAAATTTTGAGGTTATTATCAGGTTATTTTCCAAGACCGAATACTGGGAATATAGGGACAATAAATTTATCATGTTACATCAATTCATATATTCTTTTACTTCATTTCTCTTTTATGTTGTTATTTAAATTGTTTCATTTTAGACCCTAGCACCTTTCCTGAGTTGCTCAGACCCCCTCATTGAGGTGCTTTAAGACTTCTTGTAGGTTTTGGTTCCAAATGTTTTGATTCAGACATTAAGCTTTAAGTAGTAATCCTAACATAACTTTACAGTAAAATACTCTTTTCAAATTGTTTATCACTTTATCTCTTCTAGAAAAGTTTTTTGAAATGAAGAAAGGACAGTGTAAAGATGCTCTAGAAATTTACAAACGGTTTCTAACTAGGATGACACGAGTGTCTGAATTTCTTAAAGTTGCAGAGGTAAGTAGGAGTAAGTTTTGCTGGGAATATAATTTTAAAATTATTGGCTCATGTTCCTGTAATGTATAATAGGGTGCATAATCTGGCAAGACATCTGCTACAGAGTCAAAATATCTGAGGGCTAAAAGGGACCTTAGAAGTCATCTCACTCAACTATTCACTAGTAGCTGTACTCAGTGCTGCTACCTTCTAACCACATGGTCATTCTGCAGTCAAATAAAAGTTTCATGGTAATGAGCTCATTGCTGCTCTGCAAGGTGGTCCATTCCTCCATTCCATTTTTAATTGTAAGAAAATGCTTCCTAGCTGGGTGCAGTGGCACACATCTGTAATCCCTTCTACTTGGGAAGCTGAGGCAGGAGGATTGCAAGTCCAAGGCCAGCCTGGCCAACTTAGTGAGACTCTGTCTCAAAAATAAAGAAAAAGAACTTAGGATGTAGCTTGGTAGTAGAGCACTTACCTAACATGTTCAAAGCCCTGGGTTTGAAATCCACAGCACCACAAAATAAATATATATATGCATATATGTATGCTGTTTTGAAAAAGTTGTCCATCATATAGAATAGTTGAACAATTTCTATGGAATTATTCAAATTTCCCAAAGGAATTGCTTAAAGTACAGAAAACTTACCATTTTTTGGGGGGGATTCCTATACTGAACTCTCTAAGGTGTACACCTGAAACTTTGTAAAATGGTTGTTTTACAGGTAATGGACAT
Organism: Graphiurus murinus; assembly: GCA_004027655.1. NCBI lineage: Eukaryota > Metazoa > Chordata > Mammalia > Rodentia > Gliridae > Graphiurus > Graphiurus murinus. The sequence continues at coordinate 106,625 of PVLC010001338.1, read as the reverse complement.
TTCTGCTAAACATTGTTCTCCTTTATAGAACCAAGTTATTTTTAATTTGCTATTTCAAGGTAAATATTAGACTCATAGGAGTTATTCCTCCCAGAATATTGGTAACCAAGTAAGTGATAGGATTTCTGTCATGTACTTTACCCCAATCCTTCAATTACATTGTGATTCAGAAGTTCAGGACAGTAAAAATAGCAATGTTGACAAAGAATTCCTACATTGTGTCTTTTAACAGAATTATCTATTTACTTGGAACACATCACCTTTTTCCCAAAGTGATTCCAGTTTGGGGTTTGTTTGTTTGTTTGTTTGTTTTTGTTTTTTGTTTTTTTTGGTGCTGGGGATTGAACCCAGGGGCATTCTACCTCTGAGACATACCTCCCCAGCACTTTTCATTTTTTTTATTTTTAAATAGGGTTTCATTAAGTTGCTGGGGATGATCTTGAACCTGAAATCCTCTGTCTCAGCCTCTCAAGTGCTAAGATTATGGGTAAAAGTCACTGTACCCAGCTCATAATATATTCATTTGTAAAATGCCTCCACCATTCACATTAATATCTTTTTTGCAGTACTGGGGATTGAGCCCAGGGGAATTCTACCTCTGAGCTACATCCCTTATCCTTACATTCTCATCCTTATCCTTTATTTTAAAACAGGGTCTCACTAAGTAGCTGAGGCTAGCTGAGAACCTGTGATGCTCCTGTCTCAGCCTCCTAAGTCCTGGGATTACAAGAATGCACCACCAAGCTTCGCTCATATTAATATTTATAAATTAGCCATCTAAGGAGATGTTGAAGTATGGAAATGGGTGGAATAAAATTACTTTAGTGTGTAATTTTCATAATTTAGACCAGCAGTCATTCATTAGAATGTGAAGTCTGGAATTCTAGATTCTAGCATCATTTGATCCAGAGAGATGACGGCCAATGCTATCCACCACGGGCCTCAGTAGTGGGTGGGTTTGCTCTTCTCTCCTCTGCAGGGGACAACATCTGGAGACATTTTCAGTAGTCACACTGGAGGGATGGCTACTAGCATCTAGTGGGTAGAGGCCAGAGACAAAATTAAACATCCCACCATTCACAGGACAACTCCCAACAAAGAATTATCCTCCCCAAATGCCTGTAGTGTAAGGCTGAGAAACTGGGTTTTAGCTATAGAAAAGGCAAAGGAAGCCGGGTGTGGTGGCACACGCTCATAATCCCAGCATTTGGGAGGCTGAAACCAGAAGATCCGGGTTCATGGCCAGCCTCAGCTACTTAGTGAGGCCCTCCGCAACTTAGTGAGACCTTGTTTCAAAATAGAATAAAAAATAGGACTAGGGGTATAGCTCAGAGGTAGAATGCCCCTGAGTTCAATCCCCAGTACAGCAAACAAAAAAAAAAAAAGAAAGAAAAGGCAAAAGAAAGAAAGTAGCTGACACACAATAGGGGTTTTGTTTTGTTGTTGTGTTGTTTATGGTACTGAGGCTTGATGGAGCTATATCCCCAGCCCTTCCTTGTTATTTTATTTTGAGAAAAGGGTCTCCTTAAGTTGCTGAGGCTGACCTTGATTTGAGATTCTCCTACCTCGGCCTTTCTAGTACCTGAGATTACAAGTTTGTGATCTACAAATGGGGGTTTTAATCTTCTGTTTGCCTTACTTTCTTTGTAGGAGCCAAAAACTTTCGTTTCACGCATTTGCTTCTGCATTTCCATCAGTGTAATCAAAGTACTTTATTTCTCCAGGAGACCTTGGTTTAATATACTTTATTTCTTTGAGCATCAATTTCATTATCTATGTGAGGTGAAAGAATTGAAGTTATGATCTAAATTTCCCTCAATTTTTTATTTTGAAGAATTTTCAAATTTACAAAAGAATTGATAGAGCTTAATATTATATTTTCTGCCACTTGCTTCCTTCCCCGTTCTCTCACTTATTCTTATGCTATCCAAATTACCAATTTGCACATTTTTTACCTTGTAGTTCCACTTTTGCAAATGTGTCTTACAGATGCAAAGTAGTGTGTGCAGTGGCAAGAGAGTGGAAGCAACTTTAATTTATGTTAATAAATGACACTAAATAAGACAAAGTAGTTCTATGCGGCCATTTTTAAAAAGAGGATATTCTGTGTATTGATATGTGTATATCTCTAAGATATATTGTTGCATGAAAAACATAAGTCCAGTGTATATAATATTTCATTATTTGTATAAGAATGGGAAAATAAATATATATATCTTTCATTTTTCCTTGGATATACATACAGAAACTCTGAAAGGATACATAAAAACTACCAAAGTTATTCTCTCTATGGGAGAAAAAAGGTGGAAACTACACCCAGAACAAATTATTAAAACTAAATAAACAAACTCTGTCCATAGAACTTAGTGGGCATAATTATCTTGTCTAAGCAGTTTCTTAGATTTTTAGCTGCTATTGACCATAGAAGATACCTTTAAATTTTATGCTTCACTTTATTTTCATTTACTTTTAGATTATAGTAAAATTCTGTACATTTGTTATATCCAACTATATTAATGAAATTGGTGCTCTATTGAATGGAAAACTACATGAAGAGTATATGTTTAAAGTGAGGTACAAGCCAGGCATGGTGGCCCACACCTATAATCCCAGTACTCAGTAGGCTGAGACAGGAGGATGGCAGGTTCAAGACCAGCCTCAGTAACTTAGTAAGATTCTCAGAAGCTTAGTGAGACCCTGTTTCAAAACAAATTTTTTTAAAAAAGGGCTGGGGGTGTAGCTCAGCTGTGGAATGCCTCTGGGGTTGATCTCCAGTACCACAAAATAAACAAAGAAAGGAAGAAAACATATATATATAATAACAATTCTTTTACAACAAGATTGAGCTGTGGTTTTTAACAAACTCTGTGGGTGATCTTCCGTTAAATGCAAAATAAATCAATTGTAAATATCCCTCTAAGTAATTTCTTATTTTTTTTAAATCCACAGCAAGTTGGTATTGATAAAGGTGACATTCCTGACCTCACACAGGTAAGTGATCCTCTTAGTGGAAGATTCAGTATGTGTGAAATTATTCCTCCATATATTGTAACACCTGTAGTTTTGTAAGCATTTGGTGGATTTTGAATATGGGCCAACCCATTTTCTTGGAAATTATCCTAACATTTTTTCTAGCTATTGACTGTTTCTGGAGGTAATAGGAAGACTTTCCTGCCCTTAAGATGCAGTTTCTTCTTTAAAGGCAATTGAATTTACTAATTGAGTGAGCTCACCTTTTCATTCTTGGGCTTGAATCAAAAGGAATCCTTGAATGATGTTTATAAAAGCACATTCACTATGAAAAGCAACTGTTTGTAGCCATGATATCAGAACATTAGAACTTTCTTCCTGCTTATCCTCCTAGTTTCTCAACATGCCCCAGGGATGAAGACAATCCTTGAGTGAGGGGAATTCTGATGCCACAGTTCTATTACACTGATTCTTGTCTCCCCTAAGAGGAGGAATTATTATGCATAAAAGAATTTTTAAAGGTGGTGGTGGTAGATGAGTGATTAGGGGGTGGGGGTTCTAGTAGGCAACAGCAACCGTGGGGCTTCCTTATCAATCCTTTCATCCGTCAAGAAAGTACAGTGTACAGTCCTGAGATAGAGCAGAAGTCATTCTCAAATGCAGAATTGTATGGCCTGTCTCATCACTGGCAGGACCTGTTTTTGGTGAATCACTCTATAATGGTAAATTTCAGTCTCAAACATCTCTTTTAACTAGAAACAATGTTGTAGAAATGATAGGAGAGACTATAGAGCTATATTATATACCAATAATGAGTATTATGAATTTGCTATCTTTGTAAATTAAAAAAGTCATTGTAATAGAAGAAATTGTCATAATGAAGTTTCCTGCTTTATAATAGTATTAAAGTGTGTTTAGTAATTTGCTGTAATATTTACATATTTAAAATAATGTTCTTTTAATTTTTTATTTAAAATTAGGGAAGCCTAAAGAAATGGTCTTCTGCATGAATAGTATTAAAATACCAATCAAAGATCAAGAATTCTTCATAAATAAAACTCATAGAAAAATTCAGAACATGATGGCATTGTATTTTTAGTTTTAAAATTGGGAGCTAGCTTCTAGTATAAAAATACTAGTATAAAATTTTTCTGCTACTACTAGAAAATAGTGTTCTTTCATTGGGTACATACCTGAATAAGATATTGGTATCATTTGAGTTTGGATAAAAATTAAGTGTGCATTAAATGTTATTTTAAAATCTCCTTATTAGTGGTAGATTTATCTTTGTAACACTATAAAATAAAGCAAAAATGAATGTTTTCATTTATTCAAGTATAACAAAAATTTATATTGATTTTTCAAAATATCCCAGATAAATAATATATGTTAACCTTAAAAAGATGGACATTAAAATATTTATCTCAATGAGTAGATTTTAGAAATGGCAAATTATCTTTATTTTAACACTACAAACAATCTTCACTGTGGGATACAAGGAAGACTAAGTGTTTTGTCAAAGAAAGGTGCTCAGTTAAGAATAGATCCTCATTTGTCTTAGCTTGGGCAAGGTCAAAATGAACACTAGGAAAAATTTCAAAGACTATTTAAATACCTTTTTAAAAATAGTAAATGATAAGCCAGGTGCAGGTGGTGCATACCTGTAATTCCAGCTACTCAGGAGACTGAGGCAGGAGGAACACAAGTTCAGCCTCCTTGCTAAGCCCGAGAAACTTAGCAAGATCCTGTCTCAAAATAAAAAAAATAAAAGGAGCTAGAGACATAGCTCAATGGTAGAATACCCCTAGGTTCAAACCCTAGTACCTCAATCAATCAATAAATAAAATAAAATGATGGCATGCATATCACTGAAAACAGAATTCACATACTTGGGGTTCGATTTTTAATGATACTATAATATTTATTATAACATATATTAACTTCTTTCAAGAAGTCCAGAGCCATATTTTATTTAATGATGTAAGGTGCGTATGTTTTCATAATTTTTGGAATAAACATCATCCTCAAAGAAATAAAATCTTTTCCTGAATCTAATAGAGAGCTGTTCTGTGGTAGAGAGCCTTCGGAATCTTGGTAGCACTCTATCCTCTGCTTTTGTAATGACCTTAAAAACCACATAAACTTCAATGTTAACATTTATTTTTAAATTGCCTCCTCATAAAAAAAAATCCTCTGGTTAAATTTTCCTGTGTACATGTAAATTCCAGTGCAAGAGTATGGTATGCTTCTGAAATTTCTTAATTAGACAGAGCTAAATGCCCTCCATAATTCTTTTTTGAAGCCCCTTCCACAGAGTTGACGGAGGTCTCTAACTGAGCTAGACCCGCTGTGACAGTGCAGTAGGGCTGAGCCGAAACAGGAGCTATTCTGGGGCTTAGTTTACAGGCCTTTAGATAGTGTTGAACCAGGTTTATCTAGAGACGGGTCGGAAATAAGAGGTTGTATAGAGTTCAGCTTAACTCCTCTGAAATTAGGTTTTTCTCTCCATCAGACTTCTCTGTGGCCACCATGGCCACTGAATCTAGCCATAGTAGTGGACACACACACACACAAAAGGAGAGTTCCTCTGGCAGCAAGTGGAACAGAGGAGTTTAATGTGTATCTTTGAGGTTAGAGAATATACAACAAACACCATTGTGGTCATCTGTAGTTCTTTTTAACTTGTGCATACGATATCATCACTGCATTTAAGTGATTCATGAATATCAGTGATAGTCAAAAGATATTTTAAAGTAATGTCTCAGCTGGGCATGGTGGGGCATACCTGTAATCCCAGTACTTGGGAGGCTGACACAGATTCAAAGCCAACCTCAGCAACTTAGCAAGACCCCGTTTCCAAATAAAAAATAAAATAGGGCTAGAGTGTATCTCAGAGTTAGAACACCCCTGAGTTCAATCTCCAGCACTCTTACCCCCAAAGTGAAAAAAGTAATGTCTCAGTGAAGAAGTGAATAATAATGTCAGAATTAAATATTTCTACTTGATCTTCCAAATGGTTTCTTAGTTCTAATAATCAAAATTTTGAATGATCTTTGGATTGTTATTTTTTTATTTTGGTTTTAATGATGCTTTATAATCTAAAGCATCTAAATTGTAGATGGACATTTCCTTTTTGGTCCTGGACATTACAATCAGCTGTGAATTTATTTCAAGAAAAGATTTTTTTTTAAATAGTATTTCCTGTTTGGTGTGTGTGTGTGTGTGTGTGTGTGTGTGTGTGTGTGTATGTGTATGCGTGTGTGTGTGTGTGTGTGTGTGTTCCAAATTTAAAGTATCTCCATTTATGAAAAATGTCTTAGGTTTTGATGTCAGGAATTCTGGTTGATCTGAAAACTACTGGTAAAGAAAAGTCTCCTTTTAAAGACTATACCACTGATGAATCGGTAACCATGGATACTGCTCTTATCTACTGGCTTTCATATGCTGACTCCTGTTCTTTGGATTGGTGTCTCCATCTGATTGATCTATTGACTTTGCCATTTTTCAAAATGAGCAAATAAAGACGCTGTTAATTATACTTCATCTTAAGTTTCTTTTACAACAGCAGAGGCATTCTCTATGTTTTGCTCTTTGTAAGTTCAGGAGACAGTTTTCATTTATTAGTCTTCTTCATGACAGAATGTCCTTGGTTCCATAGATACAGTTGAGAGGACACATATTAATGCACTCTTAGACTTTACTATTAAAGTACTTTTTCCCCCAAAGACATTTTAGGAATTAGTTTCTCTTAGATTTTACATGTTCTTCTACGAACTATAAGTGGTGAAGTACTTTTAGAACCTTTAGTATAAAATGCTCCAAGTTGAATTTTATGTGCAGTGTATAGCTAAATAACTCCCCTTGAGACAAGAGTCCGTTTTACAGTCTTGTATTCCTTTGTCAGACTGCTCTTTCAACTATTGTGATTCCTTCATTTTTCAATTTTCTCAATTAAATTATTAACAAATTTTACAAGAATAATGAAATTACCCACTTTTCTTTACCACATTTGTTTGCTTAATATAACTAAAGAACTTTAAAGGAGAAAATATTACCTCTATTTTGTTATCCCATAATTGTTCTCTATTTTGTAAATAGCATTTATTTTTCTTAAACAATATTTTAAATTTAAGTTTAGCAAAGAATCACACTTTATTTACATTGCACTTAACATTCAGAAGACCTATGTCTTCCAAATGAAAGAGGCACCATGATTTGGCATATATGTTTTTTTTTCTTTCCATGATCCCAATGAAAAAATGAGAGCAATGTTTAAATTTATATACCCAGGACTCCCAGTTCCATTGTCATCATCATCATCATTAACAATTAGTATGACAATTTTGAATTTTATAAACTCAATATATGAATTTATCTAAAAATATGAGGCTACTTCTTTTTAAGGATGCAATGTATACTTTATTAAATGAACATTTTATAGTTTATAATCTGGTAAATAAAGCAAAATTTTCTTTATATTTAAAACATACCTATACCCTTCACTTTCTGGAAATTGTTGATTAAGTCTATTTTCCTCTGAGTTATATTTTAAATTTTTATAATTTTCTAAATTTATCATATCCCATGGTAAATTTTTATTCTATAATCCAAAGTTTTTTAGATAATGCTGATAGAGCTGTTCTTTCCTACCATACCTTCATTACTTTGATCAAGCTAACAGTTTTGTTCACTTAATAATTTTTTGTATATTTTTCAATTTACATATTTTAGTTTACTTAGCATTTACATTTGTAATAGTCATATAAACATATAATTACATAAATGTTGACAGTTTATGAGTATTCTAGTAAAATTAAAATGAATATTAAATATCCTGAGCTTTCAAAATTAAAAATAATAAGAATTTTATTTTAATTTGTTATTTAATGTGTAGTGCAAAACATAGCTGCATAATTTTTTTTTAATTCTGTGAGCTGTTTTAGCAGTTAGCATATTACTTTAAAGTCCTTCAAAATTAGTTTTGTTTTACATTATTTTAAAGAACAGTAATCTGAATTAGCTTCACATTAATTTAAAAAACAATGATCTGAATTAATTTACTTGTAAATGTAGTTTGATGTTTCACTCATGAAATGCTTTTCTTTGAATGCCTATGCTGCTGTTAAGGTTTAGTTTGGGTTAAAATTATTTGACAAAGATGAAATTTAATCTCTAATGCTTGTGGAATAGGTTTAATAGAACCTATTTGTATGAAACTATTATCTCTCCTAATATACAGTAAAATGCCATCACTTTATATTGCCTAAAATTTTATTAATAGAAACATTCAAGAACTTCTTAATTAAGAGTTGAAATATATCTGCCAATACACAGTACTATATTGTGTATATAAATTAAATAGCTCAATAATTAGAAAATTTTGTTATTGCCTATTAAATTATATTCTTTTCCCCACAATTCTCACTTCCCCCTTTTTAAATATGGTAACAGTTTTTTTTTTTTTTTAATATTTCAGTCAATGCAGAAAAGTGAAATTTTACTGTATTTTCAAATTTCTATAAATTTGTATTGGGGCATTTATAATTTTGACTTGGATACAAATACCTATTCCCTTTCACTGTGGTTTTATGAGAAGGTGGTGAGCTTGATTTGAGTTTACTGCATTTAAGTAGTATCTCGCAAAAGTCTGTCCCATATAGCCTCTACACTGAAACCATGCTGTAAAGCTCTATGGTATGCAGTGGAGTCAGTATATTCAAGATGGGCCTGAGATTCCATGGAATTTAAATGTTTAAATACCAAAAGAACCTAAAGTGGAACCATCTCACATAAATATTGGGGTCCACCCACAGACTTCCACTGAAGTTACAGTGATTTACAGTGTGTTTACTTTGAAAGAAAACAATGCAGACATTTATTTTTACTTTCTTATTGTAGGCTCCCAGCAGTCTTATGGAGACCCTTGAACAACATCTAAATACATTAGAAGGAAAGAAACCTGGAAACAAGTATGCGTTAGTTGTATATTCTAAATAAGATGAAAAATACTAGAATCGTTCTTTATGAGAATGAGATTTATCATGGTACAATTTATACTACTACAGTTTCAGGATATGCTATATCGTAACTCCTCTGGGCTCTCACAGAACCCTTGCCCTTCCTATTAACTTTTGTCAGTATGACCTCATGTATAGGCCATTTATCTGCAGACCAGTGCAGCAAATTAATAGATTGTTCCTATGTTGACTGAACCTGCTAATTTACATATTTGCCCTTAGAAAGAATTAACAATACAAAGGAAAAGAATTGCTCATATTTTAAAAAATTAAGACTGTTGTAGTTAGTCACGAGTAAAAACCAGCACAATTTCACAAGCATCTTTGAACACTCTGTTACATTACCAAACCTCTGTGAATAACTCCAAACCCTCAAGTATAGTTTCCAGAATTCCGGTATCTCCCACATTAGGCATGGCATGGCTACTGACATTTTACTTAGAGAGCTTTGTATATAGAGAGGAGCAATTAAATAGTGATAAGTACAGTTTTGCTGGATTTTCATAGTTTTGTGTTTGGTACTTATATTTTTGACTATTTTTCCTCATTGCATGCAAAAAAAAATGTGCAGGTTCCATTTTTTTCCATCTATCCACCAGGTATAAAATTTGTCTATTCACAAAATCCAGTGCTTCCCAGTCTTTGTGCCTTGTTCACACTGTAATTCTGCCAGTCTTGGGTGCTTACCTCTGTCCTACCTGTGTAAAGCTTATGTATCCTGGAAGGGCCATTTTTAGTCTTAATTTCTGATGAAGTTTTCCCTAATCCTAAACTTCTCTGTATTTTGGCTATTTTTTTCCACCTATGTGATTTCAATAGACTTTATGGTTCTGAAGATCAGGAAATATTTTGTACTATATTATCTAAACATTTAATGTTAGGTCTCTCTATGGATCAGTTTGAAATCTGTCATTGCCAAGAATACTAGCTTTATTTATTTCATTGAGGTCAACAACTAGATTCAGTAGAGACAACCAATCACTTAATCATTGCAGGGCTACAGGCTGTTCTTGGATTTTACCTATGATAGAGAGGTCAAATGTTACTCTTCTCTGACATTCTGCTCTCTGAACAGTCTCCCCAAACCTAGGCTTATGTGTCTTGATGTTACTTTCCTGCTGTTATTTCATTAGCTAAGTGTTATTTCTGTCATCCTTTCCAAATCAGTATAGAAACTATTGTATGTTTTAAATGATGAACCATAGCAGACTCTGTCAGGCAGTTATAGCAGAGCTATTTGGAATGATGACTGGTAGTACCCAGTAGTCTGCCTCAGTTTCTGTGTAGCTGTGGATGATCAGGCTTTTGACATGGGACTACAATGAACCATGAGTACATTAGATACAAGATGCCCACTTCCAGTTATTGCTCTTCTCCCCATCCTCACTGGGTATCTGGGAAGCCAACTCCTTTGGCTTTAGCCAACTCCTTTGTCTAAAGATTACACAAATGGAGGCAGGAAGCTGGGAAAGGTCCCTACTCCAGTGGCAGAAGCACCACTTCAGCTAAGGAGATATGCACATCCCCATGTCCTGGAGTTAGTTTCTCCCTTGTGCAACACTATAAGTTGGCTTCACCACCTTTACCCCAGTGTTCCTGTACTCTGCATAGGCCCACAGCACCCTCCCCACCCCTTTTAATTAAAGCTACTGGTACAGAACTCACCAGAAAAGCCACCTTCCCTGAGAGATAAGTGCAGCACCTTAGCCCTAGCAGCAAATCTAAATTCCCCCCCTTCTGGCCACTGCAAGCTATTTTTGAAAAAATTAGTCATGGACATTTAGTTACATTTCTAGAGAGGTTGAATAAAACTCAATATTCCTTGAATTGCCTTCTTAGAATAATTTTTCTTTCTCCTTTAAAATCATTTTATGCTTGTCAGATTTCTTTCCTAAATTGGCTGAGACCACATTTGAATTGTCTTTTGCTTACTCCCTATTTTTAAAATAAATGAACTATAATAGTTAACCATTTTCTTCTTTGTATGTTTGTGCTTACCTGGGAACTTAAGTGAAGGGTGAGTACTACATGGAGTGACTTTTTTGCATTTTGTAAGTACTGTAAATGCAAAAACACTCAATATTTCACGCTTAGTGTTGAAAACATTTAAAACTGGTTTCTGTCCATTTTATGCATCTGTTTTTTCATTATGCTTTATTTTTGTCTTCTGAGGTGACTGGCATAAATGGTTTTACTTTCTTTTGGTCTTTTTATATCAAGAATAACAGTCTCTCTTAGGTGTATAAATATTCCTCTTCAACTTGGGAAGTCAAAGAATTTTCATTTGTTAAGTAAACAAAGAATTTTACCCCAGCATATGGTGAAGTGCCAAAAGACAATTTTACAGAGGGATGGTTACTCAAAATTGTTTTACTTGTCATCCAATAGCAGTATAAAACTAGTCTTACTTCTATTTAAGTGTGTACACAAAATGAGACATTTATAAATCTCTGCTATGAATAATATCTATGTCCTTTATATGAATATCTTTATATTTAGTGCCTTTTGTCCACCCATGTTTTGTTTTTGAAATTGTATGCTATACAATATGTTACACCTTTGTGGATTATCTGTTTCTACTATTCCACAGGATAAAAAAGATAAATTTATTTTATTCTACATGTATATTTACTATGTATTGAAGGTTCAGGAAACCTACAGTAGCTTTTGTAATTAAAATTATTTGGAAGGTGTGGACAGGGTTTTTGCATTTCTTATTTTTTCCTGGCTAGTGTTTATATGCAAAACTATAGGGATTGAATCAAATAAGAAATAACAAAATGTTTCTTACTATTACCATATTGGAAGAAAACCTTAGCCTTGGCTGTGTTCATGGTTAAAAAAAAAAATATGGATTCATTTGTAGTATTTTACAAACTTTAGAGTAGATTACCATACGGGTCATTCATTCTCTTCCAAAATTATCAGTGCCTTAGTTTCCCCAACTTAGTTCACTATGTATGTACTAGATTTCTTTAGATGAAATTATAAAAATAAGTATCATTATCTATATATAAAAGATTATATCATTGTATTTTAAGGCAGTGACCCACAGTATGATGGAAAACCAAGCAAGGAATTCATAAGAAGCTGCAATTTATGTGTTGTGTAAGAGAGGAACAAACATGCAGGGCTGATCATCTGTGTTTTCAGTGGAGGGACTGGAATGGGGAACAGGTACAGGTTCTGCATAGTAGACAGACATGGAGCAGAGCCATGAATCTCTCATTAAAGAATCATGAGACTTGGGCAAGTGGTTAATCTCTCTGAGCCTAGAAGAAGCCTTCTGATTTTATTCTATAATTAATGTTGCTTTTTGGAGCTATGGCCTCATGGGAGCACTTTCGGTCTTTACCTTTTAAATTAAATCATAGCAAAGGCCAGATCTAATCGATGGGAACAGAGGTCACCCACCTTGACAGCTTAGTTTCACAGAAAATATTTTTAAGACTTCTGGTTAAGTTGTTAATTATAAAATGAATACACTAATGTATTCTTATTTAAAATTTCAAATAACACAGAAAAGTCAGGTGCTGTGTACAGTACTGGGGTATAAAACAATGAGATGAGTTCCTTCCCTTCAAAGAACATAGCATCCAGTAATGAAGACAGATAACTAACCTGATGATTAAGATATAATGTAGTAAGTAGGGTAAAAGCTCAATAGAGACAGCAGGATATCTTCATTTGTCTGTTTAATCCATAGGATATCTAACAGTATCATTTAGTAATAGTGTTCTTATGGGACTTTGGCAAACTGATTCTTATGCCAAGTATGATTTTTCACACTTAGATTTGAGTATAATATTCTTTAACAGCAGGTAGTCCAATTCAATCATTCTCACTATATCTTTATTCTTGCTGCAAGGTAAATCTAAAATATCATCAATTTTACGTATTTTCTGGGAAACATATCTCAAAAGTGCATTTTTACTCTCAATTCTCTTTTCTGTATTAGTATTTCTTCTTGTGTTGATACCATAAAAAATAGTTCATTAAAATTTCTTGAGAAATTAATTTAAATTTATTCTTAAAAAGTGACCATGTCGAATGGGCATGGTAGCGCACGCTTGTAATCCCAGCACTTGGGAGGCTAAGACTGGAGGATCCCGGTCTGCACTCAACCCCAGCTACTTAGTGAGGCCCTCCGCAACTTAGTGAGACTCTGTTTCAAAATAAAGACTAAAAATAGGGCTCGGGATGTAGCTCAGAGGTAGAAAACTCCTGGATTCAATCCCCAGTACCGCAAAAATAAATAAATAAATAAATAAATAAATAAACAAACAAACAAACACACACACAAAACCATGTTAAATGGCTTTTGTGTTTTTTGTTCATTTTGTGTTTTTGCAGAGCTCAGGTTTTGTTTTGGGTTTTTTTTTCATTTAAATTTAACTCCTTTCTTTTTTCATGTATATTAAAGAAAAATGATGGAAGTAGAAAATTACTTGCCAAATCGCATGAATTTTCAATTCTTCTGCTATACTAGATTTTTAAGTTACTAATTAAGTTTTTATAGTTTCAACGAATACTGTGAATCTTTTTATTTTAGGAGAGCATTTGAAATGAGCAATATACACAATTATATGAAAATATTGTGAATCTTTTTAATAGGGCCTTTGAAATTAGCAAGATATAACTATATAACAATGTTAATCTGCCATATAATATTGATCAATTGGTGAAATTTTTCATAATATTATACAAAATTCCAGTTACTAACTTTCTGCTTATTTGGTTTTGCTACTACTATATGTGATATTTTCTGTGTAGATGATTAGAAAGCTATCCTTGTTATCCAGTAAAACCTTAAATATAGCTTCTTATTGAAATGTATTTTTGTGTTTATTCTGTATTATTACTCATTTTTTTCACCAGCTCATGTTAGTAAAATATAAGCTGTTTGGGCATTTGTTTCTGGAGTATTTTCTAGAAATGATACACAATAGGAAGTGCTACCATTAATCTAACTTAGAAAATAATTAGTCCTTCTGAATGTTACCTCCTTCCTTAGAAATAAGCACAGAAGTTACTGTTCTTTTTCAAGTTCCCACTAGTTATAATAGGATGATGGGAATATTTTTTTCTAGAGTTTTCATTACATCAATGAAAATGAAAACAGACAAACTTCAGAAGTGTGAACATGAATGTTGAGTCATATTTCAGACACTGGGCTCATAGGGATTTTCTTCCTAGGGTTTCTCCTTTTATGCATCACAGTTATGATTCAATGCCTCACAATATATATTACCCTTAGTGAGTTTTCTAATTTTAGAAAAATAGAGGGTTTTAAAAAATGCTCTCTCTATATATCATGATTTCTCCCAAGCCTCAGCAAATTTTTAAGAATTGCAATTTGGAAGTTTGTTTTTGGTGGACATAGGCAATAACGATTACCTCAAATAATTGAGTTGCTAGGGATGTAGAAAATAATTTTGAATTCAAAAATTCTCATATTAGAAATTAAGGCAATAGAGAACACTGGAAGAGTATTTTACAATTGAGTAAAAGACAAAGCATTTTAATGGCTTATCTGTTGCTTTAAAAGACTATATGTAAAATAGTTTAATATTAGACAAAGTGACATCAAACTTAAATACTTCTACAAAGGTGTGTACTCAGTTTTAATTTTCTTATCTTGTCTTTTAGATCTGGTGCTCCCTCTCCATTAAGTAAGGTGAGTTTTGTTTTGTTTTTTATTTGTTGTTGTTGTTTTTTTTAACTATTTTGCCATCTTTAGGTGTACAATTCAGTGGCATCAAACACATGCACATTGATTTGGGACCAACACCACCATACAGTCTCAGAACTTTTTTCATCTTCCAAAAATAAAAGTCTGTGCTCATTAGACAATAACTCCCCACTTATCCCCCTCTCTAGTCCTTCACCACCATCATTCTACTTTCTGTCTTTATGAATTTGATTACTCCAGATTCCTCATATAAGAGTGAACTTAGTATCTGTCTTTTGTGACTAGTTTATTTTACTTAGCATGTCTTCAGGATTCGACCATGTTGTAGCATGTGCCAATTTTTTCTTCCTTTTAAAGGTGAATAATTCCAATGTATGTGTACCATAATTTGTTCATCCACTCATCTGTCAATGGGTATTTGAGTTACTTCCGTCATTTGGCTATGATGAATAATGCTGCTATGAACATGAGTATAAAAATATCTGAGTTTTTGCTTTCAATTTTTGAGTACATACCCAGAAGTAGAATTGCTAGGTCACGTGACTTAATTTTTTTTTTGAGAAAGATAAGTTATGCTTTTACTCATTCTCCTTTATATTAGTTTCTAGGTCCAGTGTGGTACAGCTATATATAATTTAGTCCTCTATTGGGTCTAAGTGATTAAATAGAAAAGATTTTCATATATTTATGTTACAACTGAAAAAATGTATCAGTGTATTGTTTTACTAGCTACAAAACCTTTTCACATGTTCTGAATCACAGTCCTATGAGATAGGTAAGGAAGGCTATCATAATTTAATAACTCTTAGCTGGGCGTGGTGGCGCATCCTTGTAATCCCAGCATTCGGGAGGCTGAGACCGGAGGATCAGGGTTCGCGGCCAGCCTCAGCTACCTAGTGAGGCACTCCGCAACTTAGTGAGACTTGGTTTCAAAATAAAGAATAAAAAATAGGGCTGGGGGTGTAGCTCGGAGGTAGAATGCCCCTGAGTTCAATCCCTAGTGCCACAAAATAATAATAATAATAATAATAATAATAATAATAATAATAATAATAATAATAATAATTTAATAACTCTTACCTCACCATCTCTTTTTTAGCATGTCAAAGAGCAGAATTAGGCTATCAGTGACAAGAGCATTTATTTCCATAGATCTATAGTTCACATTTGCCATTGTATTTCTCAGGTGAAAAATGTAACAGGTGTGCTCTTTCCTCTTTGACAGATTTCCATTATATAATTGAAGTCATTACAGACATCAAGGATGTCATTTTGACTGTGCTGGTGATTCCTAGACACCATGTATTGTGCCAGTGGCTGGCTGGCTGCCTAAGATTCCCTCAGGATCTCAAACAAACAGTAAACCTAAACAAACAAGCAAGCATAAAGTTTTTTATTTTTCTGATACAAATCCAGACTTAAAACCATTATGTCTATGTGGAAAATTCCAACATATGACCGTGGAGTGGAGTGTGATAAAATTGTGGCATCCTTTGGGATGGTCTGCTTTGACAATACTGTCCAAATAAAATCAACTTGTGTTTTGTCTTTATAATAATAGCATCATTTAGGTTCTGTTTTCCCAGCACTCATATCTCCTTGGAGATTACTGCTATAAGGCAATTTAGTCAGTTTTTAGACCTTCATTTCTTCTTTTATGTTGGTAGTGTTTATCTGCTCTCATGAAGATGGCAGTGTAATTTTATAAACATTGCTTTTTTCTAAGTTTATTTATGGGTATTGGTTAAAAATAAGTCTTTTTTAGAGGCATTGTCAATGTCCACAAGGGATAAAATACAATTATTTTAGCTAGTTTTTTCTATTCTGTTGATGATATTTTGCATTTCATTTGGAAAATTTGAATTTTCCTTGGAGAGGTTTGTTGAAATAATATGTATGCTGCTTATGGGTTTGTCTCTCTTGAAGTGTTGAATTCTTGGTAATTGCATTTACACCTATTGATTTTGACTTCTTGATTATATTCTTTAATGAAGAGATACTAGACAAAATCTGTTTAAGTTTCCTATAAATTTATTTCATCCATTCTTTTTCTTAAACTATACTTGTTAAAATTTCCTTTAAATTTGGCCTATT
The DNA here is from genome assembly GCA_004027655.1 of Graphiurus murinus. Taxonomy (NCBI): domain Eukaryota; kingdom Metazoa; phylum Chordata; class Mammalia; order Rodentia; family Gliridae; genus Graphiurus; species Graphiurus murinus. The sequence goes on along the minus strand of PVLC010001338.1, from coordinate 89,852 downwards.
TGCAATTAGATATCAAGTTATAACAATAGCTGATAACTTTTAGTTGGTCTTGGTCTTCATGTATTTCATTTGCTGCTATATTTCATTTCCACTCACAAAGTTAAATATCAGTAGACTGTTTTGAAATGTTCCACTAATCTTTCTCTTGTGAATACATGGAAAATTAAACAGAGTGGATACAATAGAATTAGGATAGTTACTATACAAAAATTTTAATTTCTTAATATATTAGTTATAACCCTTTTAAAAATAGTCCAGGGAAACAAAGTTTGAATTTTATTTAATTTTTTATTTTAACTTATTTCATATTAGTGATAACTATCTTTGAGCTGTCAGTGAATTGAGTCTTGCTTCTGAATTGTTTCCTGTCAACTGTGAACTAAATTAATTTCTAGGTTTTTAAATCATCTGAGAAGATTACACATGAAATCTATTTAGGTTTAGAAGGAAAAAGAATGACCTTGGCTTTATAGCAAGTATTAAAAGTGATAATTACTGAAATTTGGGACTAGTAAGATCTTTCCTAAAAATTTCTTGTTTAGGAAATACATTTAGCTTTTATTTAAAATAAGCAAATAGAAGTCATTAATGTTAGGCCAAATATTTTATCAAATTTTTATTTAAATTACCTTTAACTAGCCGGGCGTGGTGGCGCACGCTTGTGATCCCAGCATTCGGGAGGCTGAGACCGGAGGATCCGGGTTCGCGGCCAGCCTCAGCTACCTAGTGAGGCACTCCGCAACTTAGTAAGACTCGGTTTCAAAATAAAGAATAAAAAAAATAGGGCTGGGGGTGTAGCTCGGAGGTAGAATGCCCCTGAGTTCAATCCCCAGTACCGCAAAAAAAAAAAATTACCTTTAACTTTTAAAACTTCAGGCATGATTGGTCCAGAATTGTATTATTACTGCAGTTCTTGATTTCAAAATTTCTTGACTTTTTTCCCCCCATGAGGAATTACAAAAAAAAAAAAAAAAAAAATCGCAGGGAGTGTCGGGTTTGCAAAGCAAAAAGTCCTGTTGCTCTCTGTCCTGTAGATTCACATTTGACTTGAGTGTTGTGCATCTTCATTTTCAGTCTTCTCCAGCCACAACTGTTACGTCTCCTAATTCTACACCAGCTAAAACTATTGACACATCCCCACCGGTTGATTTATTTGCAACTGCATCGGCGGCTGTCCCAGTCAGGTTAGTTACTGAGTGTGCAGCGAACTGTTTGTTAATATTTTGATCAGGTTTTTGTTTTACTTTTATGTACTGCGCCCCAACAATTTCACCAAATGAAATCTAATCCCAGTAACATGACATTTCGGGTTATTTTTGTTGCACAAAGTGAATTCTTGTCCACTTTTACAGTTACTTAAATTGGTACCTCTTAAATCATTAGGAAGATCTAAGCTATAGAAGCCATGTTGGTGCTCACACATTTGGGAAAGAATGTGGAAGAATAATGTAGGTAACTTCAGGTTTTTCTGAAACTGGCTGAGACAGGAAGTGTCCACTAAAATTAGTTTCTTCTGATGGGAAATTTGAAAGGTGTTTAAAAATGCCTTAAAAACAACAACAAACTTGACAGTTGTAGGTCAATTAGCTGGTACATATAAGAAACCCAAACTCTGGTGGTTGGAAAAAGCTTTTGAGGGTTCCCAATCAGCTTTCATAGCACCTATATGTCAGAGCAATTGTGAAAAAGATGGAGATAATTGTGCATTCTGTGAAATCAGAGCTGCCTAACCAACTCACTGTGGCTTCCACAAGTAGTACTTCTGGGTCAGCTCTTTGGTTCTTTTGCCTTGAGAGGATTCTTGTCTCATGCTGTAGTATCTGTAACTCTAGGAATGCCTTGTATTTGGAGACTTGAATTTTGAACTGGGCAGTAAATATAAGTAGTATACCCATGTTAAATGTGTACCTTACTCTCCAGAGAGTTACCTCATTAGTTGGCAAGGTGAAGATTCTGATGCATTAGATATAGGGCAAGCCTGAGGCAAACTTCATGTACTATAATTAATTTAGGGAAACGGTAAATTAGTGATTAATTTTTCATTTTAATATTTTGACTTATAAATTTTTATCAAGTCATGAATTTTTATATACAAAAAATTTACAAAATATAGAAAAGATGACCTCAAGGTTATGATTTTTAGGTTATGATTTTTTTATAGGACACTACCCATGGATCAAATCCAGCTCATTGCTTTTGTAAATAAAGTTTTATTGAAATAAAAGCACATTAATTTCTGTATTGTCTGTGTCTTATTTTATTCTATAGTGGCAGAGTTGAGTGGTGACACAGACCACCTGTCCCTCAAAGCCTAAAATCCCATCTATTGCTTTACAATAATAACCTGCCAACCATTGATATATGCTATACTGTTAAACTTTCCAAAATATTACTCTTTTATTGGATTTAAAATATCCCAAATCTTTTATATTTTCTGCATACATCTTTGTTTAAAGACAACTTTGTTTAAAGACAGCTTTTCATAGTAAAACTTCAAACTCTGATTTGGGAATTATATTTTCTTTTCAGTGCATCTAAACCATCGAGCGATCTCCTGGACCTCCAGCCAGACTTTTCCTCTGGAGGAGCAGCAGCGGCCGCCCCAGCCCCACCGCCGCCTGCAGGAGGAGCCACTGCCTGGGGAGGTGAGTGGGTGGGACCAAACAGGCCGGACCTTTCTTCTGTGAGATAGTTGTTTTTATTTGGGCTACAATTGTTACATTTACCTTCTGATTATCCAAGACAGTGTTAGAAACTTGGACAGAAAAAAATGCTAAGAATGGCATCTATTGGTTGAAATATATATTGAGGAAGAGATAGAAAAAGCACACATGATACAGTTTTTTTCTCTCTCTCTCTCTTTTTTTTTTTTTTTTTTTTTTTTTTTGCAGTACTGGGAATTGAACTCAGGGGCATTCTACCTCTGAGCTATACCCCCAGCCCTATTTTTTTTTAATTCTTTATTTTGAAACAGGGTCTCACTAAGTTGCGGAGTGCCTCACTAGGTAGCTGAGGCTGACCTCGAACCTGGATCCTCTGGTCTCAGCCTCCCAAATGCTGGGATTACAAGTGTGCACCACCACGCCCAGTTTCATTTTTTTTTTTAAATTGGTGCATTGTAATTATACATCTTTGTTAGGTACAAGCTGGTACATGCACACATTTCTCATTTAACCCTTCCCCAATTCCCAATTCCCGCCCTATTCCCTCCCCCTCCCTCCTTCTCAAGTTCAGTTTAGTGATTGACTTTGATATGTTTGTGAAAGTACATCATGTGCATTAGATACAGTTTAAATGTTCAAGTAGTCATATAGTTATTTTAAAAGTTGGAACAAAGGAAGTAATATTCTCTGCAACTTTAATATTCTGAATATTTTTAGCAATCATTCTCTAGAGACTGGGTAAGCCTTAGGGTGAGTGGGGCTGCTTCCTTGAGTTGTGATGTTACTCAAGGCAGCATTTCTGATTCTATTTAGTCCAATGTAGTTCCTGGATCTGTTTAAGCCTGAATCAGTTTTAATCATGTTGTATTTGACTTCATGCAATTGAAATGTATTACGGATTCTTGTTTGTGTCAGAAAAAAAACCTTTTATTACACTAATTGAAAGGAATTATATCTAAACACTTGATTCCCATTTAATTCATGAATCTTAGAAATATCATTTTTCTAAATACTTTATTAAAAATAGTTCATACTAATATAAAATTAAGGCAGTTGTTTCATGAGTCTCAAAGGTCCATGGTTATTTTTGAATACCATGCTCTGTTATATCAGGTCATCAGAATAAAATTTTCAAAAAGCTTAAGGCATGATACAACTATAGGAGTAGCACAGGTACGCAATAAGAGGAAACAAGTTAGGTGACACATCTAGTACAAAGAATATTTTGAGGAACTTAGCTTTTATATGCATTTGAAAAGGAATGTTAGGATAAGATAGCTATTTTAGATACAAAACTGTTTATGCCCATGACAAGACAATAAAAATTATGATCTTAAGGTTATCTTTTCTCTCAGACAAAAATTATTTGCATCACTAGCAGGTAAAATCTACAACAACATGTAATTTCAAAATCAGATTCCTTAATTAACAGTAAATATCAAAGCCAAATGAAGGTACGTTATGCTAGACATATATATATATATATATATATATATATTTTTTTTTTTTTTTTTTTTTTTTTTTTTTTTGCGGTTCTGGGGATTGAACCCAGGGGAATTCTACCTCCAAGCTACACCCCCAGCCCTATTTTTTATTCTTTATTTTGAAACCGAATCTCACTAAGTTGCGAGTGCCTCACTAGGTAGCTGAGACTGGCCCAAACCCAAATCCTCCGGTCTCAGCCTCCCAAATGCTGGGATTACAAGCAGCACCACCATGCCCGGCACACTAGGTAATTACATAATCCTTGGGTGGACTTATAACACAGTATATCACCATAGCATAAATTGAGCCAATCCTGGTATCACATGCCTGTAATCCCAGCTACTCAGGAAGCTGAGGCAGGAAGATTGCAAGTATCAATGTAGCCAGGGTAACTTAGTGAGACCCAGCCTCAAAATAAAAAAATAAAAAGTGTTTGGGATGTAGTTCAGTGGTAGAGCACCCCTGGATTCAATCCCCTGTATCAGAAAAAGAAAGAGAAAGAGAAAGAGAAAGAGAAAGGAGGAAGGAAGGAAGGAAGGAAGGAAGGAAGGAAGGAAGGAAGGAAGGAAGGGAGGGAGGGAGGGAGGGAGGGAGGGGAGGGGAGGGGAGGGAAAAGAAAAGAGAGAAAGAACTACTAAAAAATAAACATTTAGATGTAAATTCTGTAATATCTTGATCTTAATTCCAAGTTTTTGATAACAAAAATTATAAAATGATAACCAATTCAGAAATAAAGTTGCTAGCCATAAATATGAATATTTTTAAATGTTGTCTTACTTCCATTTTAACTATGTAAACTTTCTCTTATATTGAAATGTTCAACTCCTAAGGCTAAAGCTATCAATGCTTAAGTAATATTGTTATTTAAACTTCATCTAACTATTAACTTTCAGTTGGTAATGTAAAATATTGCTAAAAGGATTCTTCTTCTGTGCTCCTTTTCATTCTGAGATCTATCTTTTATTTTCATGATGACAATGTCTTACACAATGTTTTTTCTGTTTATTTAAGAGTGTGTCAAGTCCATATCCCTAATTTTTAAATATTAATTTAATTAAAAAATTTAAAGAATTTTTAAATTCTTAAAAATTTAAATAAAAAATTTCAGCCCTTAAATTTATAATAAATCATTTAAATAATATTTATATATCATTTAATGTTTAGTTTTAACTATAAATTTGTTGGGTTATATGAAAAGTTTTCCACTTTTATGTGAATGTGTTACTTTTTAATTATTTCAACTATTTGGATCTGTATATGTTCATACTTTCTAATGTTTAGTAGAAATTATCAAACACAGTGACCTGTGTGAAGCCTTTCTTACCTTAAGGAAGAGATGCTTTTCTATTACTAACCTTCCCCACTAGAGGGAGCACTTTGAATAATCAGTGTAAAGGCACCAGAGGCAATAATCAGTATAAAAGCACTGTGGGCCAGCAGGAGCCTTAGTTTAGGGTCTGATGGTCACCTTTTAATGATTAGTTGACATTTCTGTTTCAACATAACATCATGCCACATTTCAAAGCACTAGGAAAGGTTTAGGGTGAAATACTAATAAGTAAATGCTCTAATTTCTAAGCAAAATAGTAAAAAAATATAAGCCTTAAAAATGGAAGTAAATATCTATAATATGAAATTGAGAAATAATTTATCCTGTAGATGCATTTATCCTATAGATGCCTTGTTTGGTTGCAGATGATGCTAAGTTGTAACAGATGCATATTAGCCCATTTGACTAAGAAAAAACAAAATCACTTTCTCAATTTTGTTTGATAACATCAAGCCTCTTCTGCTATTGAATTTTGTCTAGCTAAACAGTAAAATACTAACTCTAAAACTCTATAAACAAGTTTGAATATTCTCATCTAACCATGATGATAGTGAAAGGATTTCAATTTCCAAATATGATGGCCAGCCACTTTGGATGTCTATTAATTTCTCATGGGGGTCATAGACACTGATAAATATTTCCATTTCAGGGGACATATTGTACTAAAGTTTTCTGATACTATTTTTTTCTTACTGGTGTAGAGCAACCAAATTTTAACAAATTAATCTTTTAGTAAATTTAAATGCACATATTACATTTAGCATTTTTACAAGCTAGTAGTGAACCCATTTGACTGAAAGATTATAGAGCACTTTCTAAATCTCGACCTTTAGTGTTCTAATAGGAAAAGTATTTTACTTTCTTCATAATAAATTCATGTTTCAGAAGCACAAATAAGTGTATGTTTGGTGTATGTCTGTATATTTCATAAATGGGAAAACTGTTTCTTTTTATAAATAATTGAAGTGAAATTTCTACTTTTTGAAAAATATAGAGTAACTACTAGGATTTTATTAGAATTGGAGTTAATTACATATATATATATATATGAAAGCTATTCAATATTATGTGATCATATGACTAATGTTTTATATTGATTGTTAGCTACAGTACAAGTAATTTTATGACCCTTATTACCATTTGCTTAGTAAGAAAATATGGGGTACATATCTATAAGCTGTTTTATACACATGCATGTGCACACATACAGATTATTTATGGAAGCTTTGAAATTTGCAATCCTGTAATGAAAAGTTAACGACTTAAATATTAGTTGTTGTTATAATTAGCTATCATTATCGAGCAGTCAATACGTTTCAAGTATGGGTTAGCACTTTAAATGCATTAACATATTTAATCTTCATAGTAACCTAAAAAAATCTAGCCACATCTCACCAAAGAATATAGATTTTTGTTAATATAGTTGTAGCTCTGTCTTCAGCTATAGTGAATACTTGATAGCAATTTCTGTAATGCAAAAAAAATCTCTGATCAGATGCTACTTTGTAAGTGAATTGAATTCTGCTGCTGTATTCTGTGTGTGTGGAGATTAATTCTTTATAAAAAAAAAAAAAGGGACAGTTTTCAGAATATTTCTGAATCTATCATCCTAAAATAAAGACTTCATCTTTAAAGTTGAATAAGTTTTGCCTAAAACACAGAATAAATAACACAAAAATATATCATCTAGAAAACTAATGTTTTAGGACTAAAACTGAAAGCCAAATGATTTAACAGTTTCCAGACCTGATATCAATTCTACCTGGCTTCTGATGACCACCTCAATTCCTAATTAATATTTTTAAGATGTGTGACTATGGGATAGCGGTTGTATTGGGCCAGGCACTGTTGATTTGAGAAATTACTCAAAGAATTTCTATTTCTCAGGATTTTGAAGCTGGCTACCTAACAGCAGAAAATACACTGCCCTCTGATCCACACAGGCCTGTTTTTTGTTTATTTTTAATTCCTTACCCACTATTTAGTGGACATATAGTCTAAAATTTAGAAACTGTTTCTTTTTTCTCTTTTCTCTCTCTCTCTCTCTCTTTTTTTTTTTTTTTTTTTTTTTTTTTTTTTTTTTTTTTTTTTTTTTTTTTTTTTTTTTTTTTTTTTTTTTTTTTTTTTTTTTTTTTTTTTTTTTTGTGTGTGTGTGTGTGTGTGTGTGTGTGTGTGTGTTCTGGGGATTGAACCCAGGAGCATTCTACCTCTGATCTACACCCCCATTCCTATTTTATTTTGAAGCAAGGTCTCACTAAGTTGTTGAGTCTGGCCATGAACCTGCAATCCTCCTGTCTCAGCCTCCCAAGTGTTGGAATTACAGGCATGTACCACCATGCTCAGATAGAAGCTGTTTCTAATGTCAATATTCTGTGTACTACAACTTTCTAGTATTGTTATGAAATATGTAGTTTGGTCTGGAAGTGTCTTTAGTTTAGTTTTTAATTTTTTTTTTTTTTTTTTTTTTTTTTTTTTTTTTTTTTTTTTTTTTTTTTTTTTTTTTTTTTTTTTTTTTTTTTTTTTTTTTTTTTTTTTTTTTTTTT
>PVLC010001338.1:35121-81731 GCA_004027655.1 Graphiurus murinus | reverse complement strand
CAGTCTCAACCTCCCAAGTACTGGGATTATAAGTGTGCACCACCACACCCGGCTTAGTTTTTAAATTTTAAAATGTGTGCTTGACGCCAGGCGTGGTGGTGCATGCTTGTAATCCCAGCATTTGGGAGGCTGAGACTGGAGGATCTGGGTTCGCAGCCAGCCTCAGCTACCCAGTGAGGCACTCTGCAACTTAGTGAGACCCTGTTTCAAAAAATAAAGAATAAAAAATAGGGCTGGGGGTATAACTCAGAGGTAGGATGCCCCTGAGTTCAAATCCCCAGTACCGCAAAAAAATAAAAAATAAAATGTGTGCCTGACAAATAACAGGTCTGTGTTACGTTGGGATGTAGTGTATTTTCTGTAGTGTTAAACAGGTGTGATTATTTTCAATAGCAAATTTATGTTTCTCAGTTTTTTTAAGTATTTTCTAAAATTTTTGTTTTCTGAGTTCTTGTGTTGCTTTTAAGGCCCCTCAAAATTAGCTAACTAATGAATTCCAATAAAAATTTGTATGATTAAAATAAATTTCCAATGGCATTTCATGAGTTCAAATATAAACCCTGAGGTATGTATGTCACAAGAAAGAGTGTAGAAGAAAGCACCAGGACACTTTGAATGCTTAACCTGAAGTTACTATATAATTAAGAATAGCCCCCTTAGGCTTTCATTTATGATTCTAACTGCAGTTCCATTGTTGAACACTAAAAAAGTCTGAACCTCCCTACATGCTAACCTCAGAAAGGCTGAAAAGCTTCAATACCTCATAATCTTTCTCACATTCATCTTTAGAATAATTCTCATGTAAGCTGGGCATGGTAGCACATACCTATAAGCCCAGTATTTGGGAGGCTGAGACAGGAGGATTGCAGGTTCAAACCTAGTCTCAGCAACTTAGTGATATTCTGTTTCAAAATAAAAAAATTAAAAGGGCTGGGAGTGTAGCTTAGAGGTAGAATGCCCCTGGGTTCACAGTAAAAAAAAAAAAAAAAAAAAACTCATGTATTGTCATATAGTGTTTATAAGAGTCAGAACTATATATCCTGTTGAAAAACATCTAATAGTGTGAAGCTTATGAAAAAGAAGATGGTTTAGGCTACAGTTTCTTTTTTCTAACACCTAAACTTTCATTCAGTTCTTTGACTATATCTGTTATGTTCTATTATCTAAACAAGAGCCATCATCAAGCCTCCACTTCTCTGGTTTTCCAGACTTAAGTGGCACATCAAATAAAGAGGAGAGAGTTTAGCTTTCTCCAGAATTAACACTTAGAGTGAAGTGAAATCAGTCAATGGTAAATCTGGTAGGAAATACATTGAGTTTTTCACAATTGTTTAAGCCAGACTTGAGGTAAATCTCTTGACTGACCTTCCCCTCAGTCTTCTCATCTGTAAAATTGAAGCTTGGTCTGGGGGATCTGTAAGGTCCCTTCCAGACTGAAAATCCCACATTAGTAATACGTAATGCATTTATGTTTGAATTGCTTGTGGTCTAGAAAGGTGCATGAAGCCACAATGCTTTTAGTCTGTGCCTCCCTGCGTGGATATTGGTGTGGTCACACGTTTCAGCTTTAGCTCTTATTTCTTCCTATGCTGCCCCTTGTTGGACTTCGGTAGACCTTTTGGGAGAGGGTGAGTAAAGCTCATTTTTAACTTTTCTTTCGGGAGATATCTGACTCTTACTAACTATTCTCATTTTGCGCTTTCGGAATTTGGTTTACTCTCTGCCCTTTCCTTCCTTTCTCTCCTGTTTTCTATCTCTGGACAACACAGACTCGTTGGCTGCACTGTCCTCTGCTCCTTCTGAAGCACAGATTTCAGACCCATTCGCACCAGAACCCACCCCTCCTGCTACAACTGCTGAAGTCACCACTGCTTCTGCGACAGCCTCCACCACCACCACTGTGACTGCGGTCACTGCGGACGTGGATCTCTTCGGAGGTTAGTCAGTCACACCACTGCTCTCTCACTTTCCTGTCAGGATGGCTAAAATGACCCAAGAGTTAAGGTGTTCAAATCCTTTTATACTGTATAACAGCATAGCAGAGTATTTGAGTACTTTTTCAATGTCCATTCACACACACACACACACACACACATAATTTTTTTTTTTTTTTGCTAAATTCATCACCATTCTCTCTACTTAATTTTGATGCTTCCTAGCTGAAGTTGCAGTGCTTTAAGCCCATTTGATCTTAGTTTAGGATTTAAGTTGCTGCCAGAACTCTTGTCCCCGCCCCTACCCTGCAGTACCTCTGTGTGAGTGATGTGGACCTCGGACCTCTCTGTCTTATCCCCGTTTAGCTTTTGAAACAGATTAAAGCTAGTCCAGAGAATATCTGGGAAATATGATAGGTCAATCCTGGCTTACTTCTTAATATTTAGGGCAAAAAAAATCATCTAAGAATAGTTCAGACTTAGCGATCTCTAAAGAGAGTTTAGGGATATGCCTGTTTTTTTGCAACTTCAAACTCATTCTGTCCAAGTAACACACTGGATCATCTTGGACTCTGGAATGTTGAGAGAACTTCAGAGGCAGCACTTGATGTGTTGATTGAAAACAGGTTTAGGTCAGTCTTTGAAGTGATTGTCTAGAAATGTGCCTTCTGTGCAAATGTAAATTCTACCCCAGTAAAATATTGTAGACTCTGCCAGCATAAGATGCCTAGACCTGATGAACCATCTGAAGCCAGTTTATTTATATATTCCCATCTGAGCAGATCTGGTGTCTAAGCCTAGGAAAGAGCATATGTCAAATACATACATCCAGTCGTGTTATATTCATTATGGTTTTCTGTTTCTTCATTACCATATAATATCTTTCCCAGGGCATTTTCGGGATACAGCAAAAAAGTTGGAAGGAGCAAATGATAGGGCAGGTGGAATTTGGCAGGCTCTAGTGGAATTAATAGCTTCCCTTGGGGGCACACACTTACAGGGTGTCACATACCACCCGGTTATGTGGCCTGCCCTAGTCTCTGAGGTTGTCCACCGCAAGACCCACTCAGCTGGATACAGCACTGTGACTGCTTCTCTGAAGAAACTGTCTGACACTTTGCTGGGCTGCCTTCCTACAAGGAAGGACCTGGATTTTGTTTTGTTTTGCTTTGCTTTGCTTTGTTTTAAGTACAGGGAGAGGATTACATGCCCTTGAATATTTTATAAGAACTAATAATCCAAAATAGAAAGTTAGTGTTTCAGTTATTCCCCTATATCTTTTAAGACAATAAATTTAAGTTTTAGCTTAAATTTCTAAAATCAGCTTCTTCTATACCCTCCCTTTCCCTGCTGCCATTATTGGTTTTGGGTATGGCTGGTATTAGCAAAAAAAAACTATAAGGAAAATGGAAAACATGGAAAGGATGGATATTATTGGTTTGGGGTATGGCTAGTATTAGCAAAAAAACTATAAGGAAAATGGAAAACATGGACAGGATGGATAACAATTTTGTACTGAAAATTTTCTACACCTTTTGCTGTTTAAATTTTTGGTTTGCAGTCCTCTTGTAAGGTTACCTCTCAGAAATCAACCAACTCTGCCTTGCTTCCTACATAGCTTTCCAGAATAATAAACCCTAAGCTATTTCCTTGAAATAGTCTTTGGGCCATTATGCTCTTTGTTGTTATCATTTATTACTGCTTTGGCCATGTTTGTTAAACAGAAAAATGTTTATGTTTGGAAACATTTTCACAATGGCATTCTTCTTACCTTTAAAACCCAGTTTCAAGGATGAATACTGCATAGAGTCATATAACTTAATGCCAAAGCACAGGGCTGCCCTTACAATTTCATTAGTTACCCTTTCTAGTCATCTGGCTGGAAAAGGAGTAACGATATTCTCATCTGCAAATCACATCACAAGTATTTTATTGATCTGTGCAGCTCTGTGAAGTGTCCCCTGGCCTCTGACAGCTGTAAAAGCTCTTGTCCTTTGTGTTCAGGATTCTGCATGTCTAGCTCTCTGTTTAGTGGTTTTCAGTGATCTTCCCTAATCATTTAGACATTTTGCTTTAAATAAAAACCTACGCTTAAATTTCTTTGGGGCACTTTGTGTGACCATTTATCAATGTTTTGTCTCTCTAAAATGGGCAAGTTGTAGAACTCTAGATTAACATGGGCACCAACTGTATTTTCTTCATTTAACTTTGAAGCACACCCTTTTAAAGTTGTCAGTAATGTTTATAACAAGTAAGAAGGTTTTTATAGAAATCAGCTTAATGAATTTCAATTTCAGAGAAATGGCTATTTAATTTCATGAATATAAAATTTTGAAACATTAAATTTTTCTCTGCCTTTTAGTATTGTATGTGAATTATAGATTTGGAAAATAGGAAATTTTTATTATTTTTAAAGAAATTTTCAGAGTGATATCCACATAATATTTTAATAATTTCAATGTAAGTAGTTAATTTAAGTAATTAAAAGTCTTTTTAGGTAGATGTACTAAATGCTTCCTTTTTTAGGTGAACTTGTGAAAAACAGAATGTGCTTTTTGTGGTCATGCTGAATAAGCATATAAGGTGTATAAATTGTGCTTAAAATTTTAGTAAAACCTATCGATAAAAATGAAAGGCAAAATCCTTTAAAATCCCTATTTTTCATTTATGCAGACCTCACTAACAATAGCACATTGGTTTGTAGCAACCTGGAGTTTTGTAAGCACTAGAATGCTAAAATGGTCTGATCCCTCAACACACCCACAAGGGTACTCTTTTGATCAACTGTGTTCATTTGTGAACAAACCTCCATGAGGAAAGTGATCTGTGAGCATGAAACCAAGCAACTAGGAAACCGAGGAATTTAGCTCAGAAAACTCCATTTCTACATGTTGGTTAACAAATTAGGTTAATCATCCTTCCCTAAAACCAATACTTACATATATACACGTACAACTCCATCTCAGGGAACTTTGAGAAAGAAGAAGAACCAGGACAGGGACTCTTGGGCTATAGAGAACAACGTTACCTTTGTGCTGAATAGGGGATTTACAGATGGCTTGTGTGGCTGGAGTACCCAGGGAACAGTTTAGGCTGGGGGAGTCAAGAGCTACTAGAAGTTTTGAGAAAGGTAGTCAATACAGCTGATTGTTGGCAAGGGCGTGGCCTGGGTCCACGATTATCGAAGAACAGGAGCAAGCATTTCCAGGAAATTGCACTGGTCGAAAATTGGCAGAATGTAGAAATTAGCAGCAAATGGGTAGCAAGGGAAAGAGAACTGGATTGGAAAACACGTGTGCATAGCTGGTTAGATAGTGCTGCCACTATCTTTTAATGGAAAAAGCTAGGTATTAAGAGCTTTACTTGTCTGGTTTTGGGGGTTTTTTGTTGTTGTTGTTGTTGTTGTTTTTTGTGTGTGTGTGTGTGTGGTACTAGGGGTTGAACTCAGGGGCATTCTACCTCCGAGCTATACCCCCAGCCCTATTTTTTATTCTTTATTTTGAAACCAAGTCTCAGTAAGTTGCGGAGTGTCTCACTAGGTAGCTGAGGCTGGCCGCGAACCCGGATCCTCCGGACTCAGCCTCCTGAATGCTGGGATTACAAGCGTGCACCATCACGCCTGGCTTGTCTGGTTTTTAACAACATCAAAATTTTATTTTCTCTCCTGATTCTGGGGGCTGACTAGGCTCAGCAGGGCCATTCTTGTTCAGCGTCCTTCTCATGACTGCACTCCAGCAATGACTGGTGGCATCTGCAGTATCATTCATACCTCCTTCTTCTGACTGGGAATACTCAGATAGCTGAGGGGTGGAGCAGCCGGGACTCTGTGTTGAAGAAAAGTTTTGACAGGAGTAGATGAGTTAAGTTCAGAGTGTTTAGTCTTCAGTTCTAAGAGCAGCATTAAAGGAGATGTCTTTCTGACAGGGGAAAAAAATTCTCTCCTAAGTAGGGAGCTGTAAATATAGGTTTCACCTACTTGTACATAAGTGATAACCTAAAGAGGTCAGTCCATAAATATCTCTTTGACCCCTGGCATTAATGTGTATCACCTTAGGTGGAGGGCATAGTATAACTGCACTGTTATAAACCATGCCACACCATGGCTGGCACCACGGCTCATGCCTGTCATCCCAGTGCTTGGAGGCTGAGACAGGAGGATCACAGATTCAGGAGCAGACTCAGACAGTAGTGACACTCTCAGCAACTTAGTGAGATCCTGTTTCAAAAAATAAAAAGGCTGAAGGTATGGCTCAGAGGTCAATGCTTCTGGGTTCAATTCCCAGGACCACAAAATAAAAATAAAAAATAGTGCAATATAGTGGCTATACACACAAGGTCCAGTTAGACAGCTGCAGGCCAAATCCTAAATAGCCTTGGTCAAGTCACTTAGACTTTTGAAAATTTTTTTTAATTGACAAAAATTACATATTTGTCATGTGCAACATGATGTTTTGAAGTACATATACATTGTGGAATGGCTAAATCAAGCCGATTAATATAGGTATTAGCTCACTAATTGTTTTTTGTGGTAAGAACACTTAAAATCTTTGGGTTTTGGTTTTCTAATCTACATGATGGAGGTAATAGAAGCTACAGCATTAGAAAGTTTCAGGAATTAAATTTAACAATGTCCAAAAAATATTGAGCACTGTTATCTTACCAATGTTGTAGCCTCTGATCCAGTTATATAGAGGGAAAAGAAAGAAAACAGACCTGACTCGTAGGAGAATATTCACAGCCCTCCCAATCTCCTCTTGCACTTGTATTCTTCTCTCCCATCTTAGGGTTCTCATGTTGCTCTAAGTCCTCTGGCATCTGGGGAAAGATCTTCCCTGTCCCTTGATGTATTTTTTTTTATTTCTTATTATTTGGCCTCTCTCCTGATCTCCACACATATATATTTCCTCAGTATAGCTGAGAGAAGCAATTAGATCAAATTAGTCTATAAGATATAAGTAACTGATGTCCCATTTGTGTTTTTATAAAGGATCTTTTAATACAAAAAAGTCTCTAGTTTAGTGGTAGGTTTTTTTATTCCACAAAACATTAGTCCTCTAGGTATTACTAAAATGTGTTTCATCCTTAGATCCTTTTGGAACCTATGGGGTTAAACTGAGAAATAAATGTCTTAACTAGTATACCACATCAATCTGTGTGGCATTTTTTCCCAAGCACATGTGACTTTTTTTTTTTTTTTTAGGTACTGGGAATTGAACACAGGGATGCTATACCACTGAGCTACATCCCCAGTGCTTTGGGTTTTTTTAAATTTTGAGACAAGGTCTCACTAAGTTGCTAAGACTGGCCTTGAATTTGAGTTCCTCATGCCTCAGCTCCCAAGTCACTGGAACTGTAGTCAAGGTTTCTTCTCTTATCATACTTATGATGACTTGAGTTCTATTGTACTTTTTTTTTTTTTCACTATTGGGAATGGAACCTGGGGGCATTCTACCTCTGAGCTACAGTCCCAACCCTATTTTTTATTCTTTATTTTGAAACAGGGTCTCACTAAGTTGCAGAGTGCCTCACTAAGCAGCTGAGGCTGCCTGAGAACCCAGATCCTCCAGTCTCAGCCTCCCAAATGCTGGGATTACAAGTGTGTGCCACCATGCCCGGCTCTTTTGTACTTTTGAATTTCTGCCAGGAATTTTTTTTTTTTTTTTTGTACTGGGGATTGAACCTGGGGGCATTCCACCTCCAAGCTATACTCCGAGCCCTTTTATTTATTTATTTTAATTTTGAAATATGGTCTTGCTAATTTGCTAAGACTGGCCTTGAACCTGTTATCTTCCTGTCTCAACCTCTCAAATTCTAGAATTACAGGTGTGTGTCACCATACCTAGCTCAGTTCCAGGAGTTTTTACCATAATGAACATTGCTTATAGAAATGCATTGCGAACCATTTGTATATATCAATCACTTATAAAGTGTATATTTATAAACTGGGCCTGCTTGTATGTTAGTAGACTTCCTATAAATAGTAATGCACCTCTAGTCTGAAAACTGAAATTATATTTTTAATCTGTTAAAAGCACATCATTTTCCAAATAACTAGACAAACATAACATTTGAAACAATAACTCTAACTAGAAATAAAGATATTATAGTATCATCACCTACTTTCTTATATGTCTTTATTCCTATAAAACAAGTCCTTGGTTATATCTGAAAATGTTTTTCAAGGATAATAAAGATTTAACACTTATGAATACCTGGTAAAACTTTTATGTCAACAATGTAATTTTTCTGTACTGTACTATATAACCTTTAAAACTAGAATTGTTAGTTTATATCACCATCATCTATTTAATGTTATTTACATTAAAGAAGACATTTGGTAGAGACAATTTGCCAGAGACATTATAGTAACACAATGAATTAGTATTACCTGGACATGAAAGTTTAATATCTTAAATTACAGGTTAAAGTTATTTTGTATTTTAATTTTCACATCCATTAATTTCTAAGGATACATGAAACATGCTTCTCAGAGCCCTTATACAATGAGAATCTCATTGGATCCTAATAGGCCTCAGCAGTATGGACACTCCACCTCTTGCATGTTAACTAACATGAAGATGTGCAAAGAACAATGGTTATGTGATTGCCAACAGTGCATGGGCCATAAAATGCATTTTTGAAAATTCATGTTGTATAAGGGAGCCTTCTGCACAATTTAACGTGGTTCTTTTACTATATTTTCTTCTCTTTTATTCCTTTAATTTCTGTTGTCTTAAAAACCGCACCCAAGATGCCTTTGCAGCTTCTCCTGGGGAGGCCCCTGCAGCATCCGAAGGGGCCGCCGCGCCAGCTACCCCAACCCCCGTAGCGGCAGCACTTGATGCATGCTCAGGAAATGGTGGGTTTACAGTCATGAGCCCGTCTGTGATTTTTCTGTCCTAATGCCAAATCCTCATAGTTAGATGTGGCCATATGTTTTCCTAATTTTCTTTTCCTCTGAGTATAAACTATGACTCATCATAACTGAATAAATAACATCAGCACTTAAAACATTAAGACAGTGAAGTGCATACTTATCAAAATTGACAATTTCTCACAATTGACAATTTATGTCAGTGCAAGTATGCTCTCTTAATGTTTTTTTTTTCTAATGCCATATTGTATTCTTTTGTAACATTGACTTCAAATACATGGATATGTTTTAATGAATTTTTGAAGCTACCAAATTGGCTAGACTAAGGAAAGGTTTGAAAGATAGCAATCTTTGATCCTAGATGTAGGCTAATCTTAGAGCACTTTGAAAAGGTGTTTTGGATTCTTAATTTGTAGTACTTCCTACATTTTCCTTAGAAAAACATCCTAATTGCTGACCCCTGCTCATAGGACAATAGCTCAATCTAAGCAGCCTCAGGTCTAGCTAGTGTGTGTGTATATATATGTGTGTGTAAGCATTCTCTTACTCACACTTATGACACTGTCTCTTGTCTTTTTCCTTGTTGATGCGGTGTGTCTCCACTTTGCTTTCCAAAAGACC
The DNA here is from genome assembly GCA_004027655.1 of Graphiurus murinus. NCBI lineage: Eukaryota > Metazoa > Chordata > Mammalia > Rodentia > Gliridae > Graphiurus > Graphiurus murinus. The sequence goes on along the minus strand of PVLC010001338.1, from coordinate 72,302 downwards.
CCTTTGCCCCGTCTGAAGGTAGTGCAGAGGCTGCGCCCGAGCTGGACCTATTTGCAATGAAGCCACCAGAGACCAGCGTTCCTGTAGTTACCCCTACAGCTAGCACAGCCCCTCCAGTTCCTGCAACTGCTCCTTCTCCTGCTCCCGCCGCTGCAGCTGCCACTACTGCTGCCACTACCGCCGCCACCACCACCACCACCTCTGCTGCTGCCGCCGCTGCCACAACCGCCGCTCCTCCTGCTCTAGATATCTTTGGTGGTAATTTGTTGTTGATGTTCCACTTTTTACATCTGGTGGATTGAATTCTTGTCCTTGAGATGGACTGCATATACAAACTCTTACTGCATGAATAACTGTGTAACTTTGGTTCTTTAGAAACCACTTGCTACTTAATTTGGAGTTCTTCAGAGTGCTAATTCAGAACTTGGAGATGATGCTGTTTCAGGCTCATTTTTCAAGTGGAATAAAGGCATGTGTGTTCTTGGTCTTAGATTTATTTGAGGCTGCTCCTGAAGTCGCTGCAGCGCCTAAGCCAGATGCTGCTCCTAGCATAGACCTGTTTGGTACAGGTAAAACCAAAGCAACCCCTTTTTTTTTCCAATTTAGTTTTCTTAGATGTGTTCATAATTAAGCTCTTTGTACTCGCCTGTGATAATGCACTTGCTAGATTTGTAACTTTGATTTCAGCTTTCTGCTACTTACTTCTGCTTGGTTTTGGTTTGTTTCACTTTTGGAAGATGCTTTCTCCTCTCCACCACAAGGGGCCTCTCCTGTGCCTGACAGTTCTCTCACTGCTGACCTCTTATCCGGTGAGTGCTGTGCCAAGGTCCAGGCTGCAGAACTGTCTTGGGGGGTGGTGTGCATGGAGAGGCTCATGCAGCAACTTTCGGGTTTTCTTACATTCTTCTAAATTCAAAATTCACTTGGGGGAAAAAAAAGTCTCATTCTTTGGCCCATCATCAACTGATGAGGCTTATCATATTTCAAATCTAAGACTGGTAAAAAGAGAAAAATGTCTTTTCACACTAAAACTTCTAGCCTCAGGGAGTCAAATTTTATTTTGTTCTAGAAGTGCACTTGTTTTTCTTAACCCTTAAGACTGTGGTCTTCCCGCCTGAAGTTAACCAGGAAATCTCCAGGTGCCATTGTCAAGGCCCTGGTGTCATTTTCCTTTGGTGACATGCGCTTTCTCGTGTTCTGTGCTTCAATGCAGTGGATGCGTTTGCAGCTCCGTCTCCTGCAACCACTGCCTCTCCAGCAAAGGTGGACTCTTCAGGCGTGATAGACCTTTTTGGGGGTGCGTATTTCTCCTCCTTCCATACTTACAGAGTCTTTTCACCTCCAAATAAATTCTAGATCTTCTGTTTCATTTTTTTCATTTTTTTCCTTTGACTATGTGAAGATATTTCTGCCTCTTGAATGTGAACTAAAGTTTTGAAGATCTTTTCCATTTCTTTGCCAACATCATCTTCATCTTCATCCAATCATTATAATATTCAGTGCATGACCTCACAAAACTAGATGATTTTTCATTTGAAGTCTTTGTGTTTTCAATTTTTTGTTTACCCTAATATATAATGACCTGATTGTAATTTCCTTCTATTGTTCTTTCCTAGTGATACTGATCTATTGGCTAAATCAACTTTCCTAAGTTTTTAAAAGCAATATAAACATAAACTAATTCTGAATTTAAAACAATGAAGTGAGTCATAACTAAGAGTATACACACTAGATGTCATACATTCATGATGTGAAGTTTAGTGTCTTAAAATTATTTGAGAGAACTGGAAAATTTTTTCCTGACTTAAATATATTCTCTTCTTCCTTTTTTATCTTAAAGCATAAAGACATATTGAATTAGTTACTACACTGCTCACTAAATGATACATCTAAAGCCTTCTGTTCACAGTAAACTTACAGGAAAAATGAGGTGATTTTGTGAAGACCCATAAGTGAGGATGACTTTGGGTTAAAATGCCATCCTTTGCAAATTATTCTCATATCGGATACCTAATGTACATGGAATCATCGTGGTATATTCCATGATGGGTACATAATGGTACAAAAGTCAGGGTTTTCTTAATACATGATAGTTCAAAAGTCACAGTTTTTGACACTTGAAAGCTCAAAACATGGATGCTGAAATACCCAGACACTGAACCTTGATATATAGCTATAAGTAGAGTTGCTGCTGCTGCTGCTGCTATTTGAATTAGGGTTTTTTTTTAAGCTTTTAAGAGTTTTATAGAGTCCTAAATAGAAATATTCTGTTTTACCTTTTGATACAAATTTCTAAATCTTAACCCTGTCTTCATAAATGACAAGTTTTAGTCTAACAGATGTATACTTTAAAAAAAAAAAGATTTACTCTTACAAGAAAGTGTTGAATCCTAAAATTTTTAATACTCTTTTAAGAGAATAAACTATTTAGAGCATAATTCAATTCATTCACTCACCATAGAGAATGTCATGTCCTATATGCATGTCTCTGCATGACACAAATTACTATACTTACTGTTTACACTTTCTTACTTTTTTTGCTGCCTAATGGATATGGATAGATGCATTTGGAAGTAGTGCTTCTGAACCCCAACCAGCACCTCAGGCTGCTTCTAGTACATCAGCATCGGCAGATCTACTAGCTGGTAATGAATTAAGTTAAAATGGTATATTCTAGACATTTGAATATATTTTGAGAAGCAACAGATATTACATAAGTTGTAGGGTGCATTTTTTTCTTTTCCTTTCAAGACATAAAGTTTAAAAACTGGCATTATACAATAGAAGGTTGATTACTTCTCAGGAGCCTCTGAAATCAGTCACAAAATCGCAGCCCAGTGTCTCCTTGGATGCTCCTAATCTGCCTTTTCCATCAGCATGTTTCTTTTTGTTTGCCAAGATGGTAATGTGCTTGTATATAGCAATTTTTATCTTATAATTATGTCTATGCTTATCTTTTTAAAAAGATTTGCAAGAAAATGTGCCATTATATCTGATAGCTGGTTTTGTAATACAGGAATCACTCTAGAAGAAACTGTTACCAATTTTAGATTTCTACCATTGAATTAAAGTTCCTGCTACCTGTGTCACTCTTCTTTTAACAAGCTGATCTCTCTGAAACACATCGGATGATCCCAGCTCAACAAGGCCATAACGTAGCATAAATTAGCACAGTTTGCCTAGAATCATTGCTTATTGCTAGAATGGTGTAGGAAGGATAAAGGGCAGGTCAAGGACTCAAAGACAGCAAAAGCCAAGTATCAGTCTTCCTCGTGGACAAGGCAAAGTTATGTTTAATGGTAGTCAGACCTAAGCACTTTTCAAAAGACCTAAAGTCAGCTGTTAAGACCCCAGTATTGATTTTAGGTTCAGATTTTCAGTGAGACTCGCAGGACACTGCTAGCTCACCTCTCTCTGATTTTACTTAGAAGGGTGTGTAATAGGAAGCACAACAGTAGTGTCACAGAGGCCTCAGATACTCAGATGCAGCTTCCTGTGCCCCTCCCAGTCACTCCAAGGGATGCATTTCTGTCCTAAGGTTGACAAGAGGCTGATGAGAGTGTGGGTCACATCAGCACAAGGAAGCCACCACGCCCAGAAATTTCTCAGCTTAAATACCCTGGTAGTCATGTGGTCCTTTATAGTATAAGTGATTAGTTCTCATTTTTAGGTGTAACTGTAGTCCATAAATTATTAGTGCAGTGAATAATCCTGACACCAAGTGCAGCAGGCTAAGGAGCATTCATTATCAGACTTGACCTTAGATCCTGATGTAAGAAACTTTTAAGTATTTTTAATTTCGTAAGATTTCACCAGTTTCTTATACTTCCCTCTGTTTCGCTTTTAGAGAAACATTGTTCATATTTGTTCAAGTACCTAAGTCACGTTTCAACTAAAAAAAAGAAAATCATGGAGTATAACTCTATTCTGTGAACTTTCCTAGTCTTCTCCTCAGAATAAACCCTACTAATATACATAATACAAAAACACAGCCACATTCATATATATATATAATCTAGCTGTAAATGGCTATTTTTTAGTTTTCACATTACTCAAACATTTTTGTTTAATGCACATCAAGTAGAAAAAATATTTATAAAATTTTTATTAAAAGATTTATTTATTTATTTATTTATTCGTGGTACTGGGGATTGAACTCAGGGGCATTCTACCTCCGAGCTATACCCCCAGCCCTATTTTTTATTCTTTATTTTGAAACAGGATCTCATTAAGTTGCAGAGAGCCTCACTAGGTAGCTGAGGCTGGCCAAGAACCCGGATCCTCTGGTCTCAGCCTCCCAAATGCTGGGATTACAAGCGTGCACCACCACACCCGGCATAAAAGTTTATTTTTATAAACAGTCTGATGAAATAAAAAGGAACATTAAAAAGTAAATAGATGACAAGCTGGGCCTGGTGGCACATGCCTATAATCCCAGTACGTGGGAGGCTGAGACAGGAGGATCACAAGTTCAAGACCAGCTTCAGTAATTTAGCCAGATTGTCAACAACCTAGCAAGACCCTGTTTCAAAAATAAATAAATAAAAATACAGCCAGGTGCAGTGGTGCACACTTGCAATCCCAGTACTTGGGAGGCTGAGACAAGAAGATCTCAAGTTCACAAACAGCCTCAGCAACTTAGTGAGGCCCTCTGCAACTTAGTGAGACCCTCTTTCAAAATAAAGAATAAAAAATAGGGCTGGGGGTATAGCTTGGAGGTAGAATGCCCCTGAGTTCAATCCCCAGTACTGCTAAATAAATAAATAAATAGATAGATAGATAGATAGATAGATAGATAGATAGATAGATAAATAAATAAATAAATAAATAGAATAGGGCTAGAGGTGTAGCTTGGAGGTAGAATGCCCCTGGAGATAGAATGCCCTTGAGTTCAATCCCCAGTACACAAAAGGGGAGGCGGGGGAGGCTGGAAGTATAGTTGGGGGGTAAAATACTCTAGGTTCAATCTCCAGTACACCACGAAAAGAAAAAAAAGTAAGTAAATGCGCCTAATCATAGATAACTAGCCCACAAATGTGATCAGGTTCAAATCCTAATTTGAACCAGAGAGAGAGAGATTTTGTGAAGGATTCTCTAGACTTATATCATTAGCTGTTAGTAATAAAACTATTTTGTGAAGAAAGTAAAGTAAAAATAATATACAGACACCATTATGGGAGGTTTAGACTGTCCACGAGGAATCTTGGTCATTGGACCGAGGACTCTCACCCCATACCAGATTAATATTAGGTTGAGGGAGATATACTTACATGTAAATAATAAGATAAAACAATAAATATATGCCTAACTAAATGCTGTAATGAGTTCAAGAGACTTTAAACCAAAAATTAACTTTTTAATTTTGAGAAGAAAGTGTTTACTAAAAATTGGCATATATTTACAAATAGAAAACAAAGACTTTATTCTTTTAAAAACAGACATGTCTGTCCTGAAGAGTATGTTTTTTCATCCAAATTTAGTTCTAGAATTGTTAGATAATACCAATTCCAGAATTAAACTGTACTTGAAATATCATCTTACTCTTCTTCTGCCTCTCGAGTAACAATTCCAAGTTGTTTGGTGCATCCAGTACAGTAAAACTAAAGACAATTCTGCAGAAGGCAATCATTGTAGCCAATGGGGACAGAATAAAAAAAAAATTCTTTAGACCATTTACATTATTGGTAGGATAAAGATATCCACATCTCAGAGTCTGCCTGAGAACTTGGCAGTTAAGTTTATAACAAATAAAAGGAAATATTTCACATGCTGAAGAGTAAAGATGTCAAACTGTACTTAAGATACATGAACAGATGTTTGAAAGACATAGAGATTCCTGGATGACAAAGATTAAAATGGATATTACGAGAAATTAGGTGTGTTTAAGGCTGTACATCTGAGACCAGCATCAAGGACAACCAGGCTCTTCTACAATTGACACAATTTCAAGATGACCACACCACGAATCTACTCTAGGATAGTATTCCCTATCCTGTTTTTAATTCCAAAGATAGGAACACTATGGGCCAGCCTTGTGAGACCCTTCATAGTTTTGTATTCTTTCCCTTAATTACTTTACACAGCTAACTTTTTAGCAGTGCATCAGAATTTCTTGAAAATTCGAAAATGTTCAGTGTAGAATTAAAAACTACCAACTTTCACTAAAAGAGAAGATCTACAGAGGACTAATGAATGAATTCTCTCATCTTGTGTAGGAGTAGGAACCAATCTGAAAAGTATCAAACAAAAGACTCTGAGACTAGTACTCCTAGAAAATACTATTTCAGCTCTATCTTAGTGGAATGTCTTAACAACTGATTGTATCACTGAGAATAATTGGCACGATATCATCTTTAGCACAACAGAGCTAATGTGTGTGTCAGAGGAACATGTGTGAAAGTGTTTATCTACCAACAGTTTTAAATTTTTGCTTTCCTGACTAAGGTGATATGATGTGTTAGATTATGACGTCAGGTTTGATATATTTGTATTAATAACTTTACTAAATGTGTATGTTTTTTCCCCTTAGAAAGATATGTAAGACTGATCAGCATGATAAAAGGCCGTGTGTCTACAGGTGGTTGAACCACTGATGATACCTGGCTATTCAGTTACTTGTAGGATAGTTCAAACATGACTATGGGACATCCAGGAGCCTACTGATTATTACCTTGTTTCCACCATTCTATTCAACACCTTTCATAACATGACTTAGAACGATATAAAAAGATTGGTGGTTTGAGTTTTTCTACTACCTACCTCTATTCCAGGGCTGTAAAACTTTGGTTACTTAACAGAAGTTTCCCAAATTCCTTTACTATCCATAATTTTCCTGTTTAGTTCTTTACTTAGAATATAGCATTAGATTTTTTTTCCTTTGAGATAATTGGTTGATTATTTTATATCACTTCATAGCTATTTAATTATCCTAGGTTTGTAAGAGCACATACTTCATAAGAACAGAGTAGAATGAAGCCAGGCTCTATGGCATACCCTGTAATCCCATAGGAGCCTAAGGTAGGAGGATCACAGATTCAAAACCTGTCTGGGCAACTTAGGAAAACCCTGTCTCAAAAGAAAATATGAAAAAGACCAGGGATGTAAGTCAATAATGGAGGGCTCCTGGTTTCAATCCCCCTCCACCCACCCACACACACAAAAGAACTGAGTTTTAATAGGGAAAAGTCACCCTACCAGATCTCTATCAAGTGTATGAGCCCACACACAGGATGTGGAAAACAGCAGTGGTAAGGATCCCTGGCCCTGGGTGATTCTTCTGTGGAATCCCCCATTTGCCATCATGTGACCTTGGGTAAATTATTTAATCTCTCCGGCCTCAATTTTCTCATATGTTGACCCTTATGGGGTTGTTGTGAAGATTAAATGAGCTAATCTACACTGTGGGTTGAGCTACCTGAAATTGCTATTTTTATAGAATCAAAATGGTCAAATATAGGCAATTCATGTGGTTCAAATGTTTCAACCTAAAATAGAAGGCTTAGAACAATGCCTGGCACTCGGGGAGCCTCATGCCAGTGTTGGCTTTACAGTTCATTCTCTTAGAGGAGAAACTCATTTTTTTTAGGGAACAGTGTTATTAATTGACCTATGGATATGATCTTACCTTCAAGTGAAACTTACTAGCACCAAGCAAATGAACCCTGTATGAAAGTTCACTTCTTCCTTTCCGATGAATCTTGGCTAGGTGCTTAACTTCTCTTTGAGTCACTTCCTCCAGCCATGGAATGATAGGGTTCAATCAGATGATCCTAAGGCACATTCCAATTATTATTCTTTCCCTAGCCAAATTTTAGGAAATTGAGTCAAGTGTAGTTATCTCCACATTTGCCTGCTATATAGAGAAACAACATATAACAATCACCTAAATTAATCACAGCCATATTCCAATTAGAGGTGTAGAATATTGTTTAAAAAAAAATCAGAATTAACATAGCCACCAGTCCCCTTAAATCCCAGTCATATCCAAAAAAGTTACTTCTAGTTAATCTTTTCTTCAAGTTAGTTCTTATTGTTCTGGAACTTATATTTACTTCAGTAAGGAAAATCTACAAAGGATGCTAATGTCATTTAAATATTAAAAACCACTTAATGTGGCCACTGTGAACTTTAAAAAGACGATTTTCTAATAAGTATATTTTTTCCAAATTGAAGTTTGTTTTTCATATATGTATACCAGGAAAGTTTAAGTCAATTTCCAGGGACAGCATGACATAAACATTATTGATCCATGCTTTAGAAAATAATTACTGGAGAGTTTTAATGGAAGTTATTTTCAAAATTGTGAATTTGTTTTATAAATTTGAATGTAAGCTTAATGATTTTTTTAAAACATTGCTTTTGTAAGCTGTTTGTAGAAATAAGATGATGTGACTAGATTTGAAAGAAATATATATACCCAACTTAAGTATAATAAAGACTTCTGATAGTAGTAAATTATTTTGTAATTGAACATTATCTGGTGTCTTATTAAGCCATCATGGACTGGGGATGTAGCTCAGTGGTAGAGTGCTTTCCTAGCTTGTGCATGGGCCTGGGTTCAATCCCCAGCACTGCAAAAAAGAAAAGAAAGGAAAAGAAATCCCTTCCTTCAAGGGTTGCATACTTTCATATAGGAGCAATACTCTGTTCTCTCTCTGTTAATTGAAATAAATTATTTACTTCCAACCTTCAAAGACTTGTGTTTAATTTATGGTTTGGTTAGTTTTCAGTAACCTTTGATATCTCCTTGATTTCTATACTCAAAAGTGTCCTTCATTCAATAAACATTAAATCAGCATTTTAGATACTGTGCTGAATATTAGTGGAAAGACAGTAAAAAAGATAGATCTTCTGACCCCAGGAAACCATCCTTGATCTGGGGATTTGGGGAGCTCAGGGAAAAAGACATGTGATGGGAGTAGGGAGGAGCTACATACCAGATGCTGAGGCCCATGGTGTGTACATATGGTATGGGGAGTGGGATGCAGCTGGCAGCAGTGGGTAGCAGTATAAGGGCAAGGAAATCCTCCCAGGGCAAGCAAGTGACACAGGCACAGCCTAGTTTGTAGGGATGAGGAGGAGCCAGTAGGGAGACTGAGGGGGCTGATTGCCATACAAAGGAATTTATGATAGAAATCTGAAAGTTATGGGGAGCCAGTAAAAGATTTTAGAAAATTAACTTTCAGCATTTCTTACTCAGAAAGATCATGCTGGCTGTACTGCAGGAACTAGACTGGAGGAGGGCCCACTAGAAGCAAGGCACACTCCTGAGAGCAGTGATGGGAGGGGCCTGTCCTGGGTAACTGTGGAGCAAAAGCATGTGTGAACAGAGGATATGAAGGCAGCTTTGGTGCATATTTTTACAATTTGTATTTGATTATTATACTAAGCCAATGTGTACAACTAAACATTTTATAGTTACCTGGCATTAGGATTTGAAGAAATATAAAATTTCAATGTAATGAAAATTTTAACCCCAGTACCTGAATTTTAACCCCAGTGATACCTTCTTTGCTTTATGTATTCCACTGTAATAACAGATTTGGATGCCACTAGTTCTCTTAATAAGGGCATATATTCTTGTGTACTATCTTATTTATAATTAAATCTCTCATAAATACATGACATATCAAGATACTTATACTTGAAAAACTTTTTAGAAATGAACTGCTCCAGTTGCATTGATTATTAATCTACATGCATTCATTTCCTTTTTGATTTTCTTTAACTTTTCCTCCATGCTTTTATGACCTCTGCCTGGGTACCCTTGGTGGCTTTAGCTTATAGCCTCCTGGGACTATTTTTTTTTTCAGGATTTGGGGGTTCTTTCATGGCCCCTTCTCCATCACCAGTGACTCCAGCTCAGAATAACCTGCTACAGCCCAATTTTGAGGCAGCCTTCGGAACAACGCCTTCAACTTCTAGCAGCAGCTCCTTTGACCCATCAGGTGAGGCAGTGATTTCAAACATGCTCCTCACTTGTTCCAATAATAAAGTGAATCACCTAAGGTTAGTATCTTTGCAGGAAATTTACAACAAGCAAATGTTGAGTGATAACCTGACTTTAAAACTTCAAGAAGTCTCTCATTCCATAACTTAGATTTAAAATTCCGATACATTTTGGTAGCTTTAAAATAACTTGCAACCCTCTCTGTCTTTCTGTTTTTTATTTTTAGCAGAAATCTAACTTAACACGCACACCATCTAGATGCATGAGCTCACATGCACATTATTTAGAGCTAGTAAAGGGAAAATAGACACTTTAAAATCTTTGTACAGTATCCGAATATGTAAACACCCCCCTCCCCTGCCCCCGCTGTTGCCTACACCTTCTGAAGCTTGCATGGCCCTCAGTTTTATGAAGTTGAGACACAAATAGTATTCTTTGCCTGCCTTTAACCTTTCATCACTGCTGTCATTTTGTTTGTATTCTCTTTCATCCTACTCTTCCCATGCTGGGTCCTTACTACAAATTTTCAATTGGTGAGTTTTTGGCAATTAAATGTGTTTCAGAAACACCCTAAGTATATCCGCTGCCTGACAATTTGGTTGCTTCTATTGCCAGTGCCTAGTCGAATGCTGTCCTTTTTCATTTTGGAATTATTGTATTGTAGTGTTTATGGTAGATATTCATAGTTTTTTGATAAAATTTAACAACCAAAGTTTTGATATAGATAAGATATGAACAATATCTTATGACAATGCGAACTCTGCATTTTGAATGGTCTGTCTGTATTCTAGGAACTGAACAAGTGGTATTTATCATTTGGTGATCCGAGACCATCAATGATGGTCTTAAATGAGTACTTAAAATATGGTTCAATTTAAATATGTCCTAAATAAAGAACCAGAAGTGGTTCCTACAATGAGAGAAAAGAATCATAATTATTACTTCTAAAATCAACTATTTTTCAGACACTTATTACGATTCCTACCATTAAATCAGGTTTTATTTAGATTAATTTCATAGGAAATTAAGAGATTCAGTCTTCTCATTTAAAATTATTTTGAGAGTAAGCATCTTAGGTTTTCAGTGTAAATCATTTTAGACTTTGCTATAAATCATTACCATTTTGAATAAAAATGTTTTAGTTATTTTTAATAAGAATAATAATGGTTACCACTTATTGAGTCCCTATACAGAGGAAGCATTATGATAAACATGTTGACCTATGTTGTCTAATTTAATATTTACAACAAAGCTATGTATTTACAGAGAAAAGAGCTAAAAATCTCAGAGAGTAGCTTTCTCAAAGTCACACAGCGACTAAGGTGTGCTGCTGAATTGCAGATCAATTCTATGCTCTTTCCTGAACATTATACAGCTTTTCTTTTTCATCTTTGTTCATGTTCATTAGTATTTCCATACCTTATGAGTAAGTAGGTATTTCCATACCTTATGTATAAGACATATGTAGATATGTTCTTCTTAGTGTTATAGTCATGAAAAGTGTGAATTACATGCCTTCTTTTATAAGAATGTACATTCACTTGTTTCCATAGTTTTTCAAAAGACAGCATTTCATTAAGTTTGCATATGGTTCATTTTTTTCAGTTATTCTGAACCTGGTCTATTTTATTTCCAGTGTTTGACGGTCTAGGTGATCTTCTGATGCCAACCATGGCACCAGCTGGACAGCCTGCGCCTGTCTCAATGGTACCAGCCAGTCCCGCCATGGCAGCCAGCAAACCACTTGGGAGTGACCTTGACTCATCTCTTGCCAGCTTAGTAGGCAGTGAGTAGTCCAGTTTTCTTTAACTGAAGCATATGTTAATTGCTTGCTTACTTTCTGTCTGTCTTTTCATGTTTTGTCCCTGGTTTCAATTATGGGTAAGTAGATAGAAATACTTAGTGTTTTACTCAGTGCAGTTCCTTGGAAGTTAAAAAGTTGCTCTTCCATTGTCTCACAAGCAGTGTCCGTGCCATTTTTAATCTAAATAACCAAAGGAATAATTAAGGAGCATCCAGAAGTATGAAACCAAGTGTATTATGTATATTAAGTGCTAAATTCTCTATTTCATTTGAAAAATAAAATACTTAGGAATACACCTAACCAAGGAGGTAATAAAACTACAAGGAAAACTATAAAACACTGGAAAAAAAGAAATCGAAGAAGAGCTTAGAAGATGGAACGATCACTGATGCTCTTGGATAGGCAGAATAAATATCAAAATTGCCTTTCTCCCCAAAGTGATCTACAGATTCAATGCAATATCCATTAAATTACCAAGGTATTCCTCATATACATAGAAAAATCAGTCCTTAAATTCATTGAGAATAACAAAAAAACAGAAGCTCAGAATAGCCAAAGTAGTTCTCAGCAACAAGAACCATGCAGGGGGTATCACAATAACTGACTTCAAACTATACTACAAAGCCAGTAATAAAAACAGCATGGTTATGGCACAAAAACAGGCACATAGACCAATAGAGCAGAATAGAAGACTCGGAAACAACCCCACACACTTACAGTCAATTGATTTTTGACAATGGAGCCAAAAACATGCACTGGAAAAAAGATAGCCTCTTTAACAAATGGTGTTGGCAAAACTGGTTAACCATATGCAGAAAAATGGAAATAAACCCCACTTTCTCACCCTGCACAAGAGTCAATTCAAGATGGATCAAAGACCTGGAAGTCAGGCCAGAGACCTTGCAGCTACTTCAAGAGGGCGTCAGAGCAACACTTCAACATACAGGCACAGGTAAAAACTTTCTCAACAAGACCCCAAAGGCACAAGAAATTCAAAGGATGATCAATATATGGGATTGGATTAAACTGAAGAGCTTCTGTGCAGCAAAGGAAACTATCAAGAACCTCAACAGAGAGCTGACAGAATGGGAGAACATTTTTGCCAGCTACTCCTCCGATAAAAGACCAATATCTAGAATATACAGAGAACTCAAGAAACTCACAGCTAAGAAAACAAATAACACAATCAAAAAATGGGCAAGTGATCTAAATAGATACTTCACAAAAGAAGAAATACAAATGACCAATAATATATGAGGAAATGTTCAACATCATTAGCAATCAGAGAGATGCAAATCAAAACTACCTTGAGATTTTACCTAACCCCGATTAGAATGGTGATCATTCAAAACACAAACAACAACAAATGCTGGCGAGGGTGTGGAGAAGCGGGAACCCTAATACATTGTTGGTGGGATTGCAGATCAGTGCAACCACTTTGGATAACAGTATGGAGGATCCTCAGATTAATGAGGATGACCTACCATATGATCCAGCAATACCACTTCTGGGTATCTACCCAAAAGAATGGAAACCAAACTACCAGACTAATGCATTTGTATCTATGTTTATAGTTGTGCAATTCACAATTGCCAAACTATGGAACTAGACAAGATGTCCATCAACAGATGAATGAATTACAAAACTATGGGATATATACACAATGGAATTTTACTCAGCCATAAAGAAGAACAAAATCATGTCATTTGCAGGGAAATGGATGAAACTGGAAAACATTATGTTAAGTGAGATTAGTCAGTCACAAAAAGTAAAAAATTAGATGCTCTCCCTAATATGTGGAAGCTAGGGAGAAAATGGGACATAAGAGGGACTCTAGATGAAGAAGGAGAAACCTTTGTGAGCAAAGAAGGTGACCTAACTGAAGGAGATGGGGGTGGGGAGGGGAGAGAGAAACATGATGTACAATCAAAAACATATCAAAGTCAATCACTAAACAGAACATGAGAAGGAATGGGGGGAAGGGAATGGGGTGGGAACTGGTGAAGAGTTAAATGTGAGAAGTGTGCATGTATCCCTCTACCAGCATGTACCTAACAAAAATGTATGATTACAATGCACCAAAAAAATAAAAAAAAGTGGGGCGTGGTAGCGCCTGTTTGTAATCCCAGTACTTGGGAGGCCGAGACAGGAGGATCACAGGTTCAGGGCCAGCTTCAGCTACTTAGTGAGGCCCTCTACAACTTGTTTCAAAATAAAGAAAAAAGACAGGGCTGGGGATGTAGCTTGGAAGTAGAATGCCCTTGGGTTCAATCCCCAGTACCATACACACAAAAAAGACAGTAAACTAAAAAGAGAGAGAGAGAGAGAGAGAGACAGAGACAGAGACAGAGAAAGAGAATAAGAATAAATTCTATTAAATTCAGTATATTTACAAATTGAGTATTCAAGTTTTAATCATTTCTTTAACGAATAGTTATTCAATAACAGGCGTTCTTCCAGGCTTCAGAGATAAAGTAGTGAGGAAAACAGATGCAAATCCTTTTTTTGGCCCAGGGGAAGGGCGGAGACAAATAGTAAATACTTTAAAATAAATAAATTCTATAGCATGTTGAGTCTCAAGTACTATGGAGAGAAAAAAGAGGAGGCAAAGGGAATTGGGAATGCTGAAGATTGGAGTTGGAGTAAGCCTCACCAAGAAAGTAAGATCTGGGCAGAAATACGAAAGTGAAGGAATGAACCATGTGGTCAACCGAAGGAGAATGTTTGCAGGCAAAGGAAAGGATCAGTTCAGAGACACGGGAGCAGAGATTGCCTGGCAAATCCAAGGAGTGTCAAAGAGACTAGAGGCTGGAGCTGAGTAAGTGAAAAGGAGTTCTAGGAGACAGGGCAGTTGTGGTCCTTCCTTTTAACTCTGATTTTGTTTTTTATTAAGGTCAATGGGTTCCTATTGCAGATATCTTTCATGACTCAAGATGGTATCAGAAGCTTAGCAGGTCATTGACAGAAACTTCTTTACCTATACATTTTCCCTTGTATGTGCTTTTTGTTTCTAATTCATTGCCCTTGGTTTGGGCATCCATGAAAATGCTTTCATAACACCCATGGAGAAGTTAATTGAATATTTCCTCCTACTCTAAAATTTCATCTCACTGAGAGATTGCTTTTGCTTAATACTATAATATACCACTTAAATCCCCTTCAAAAATAAATATCTCATACCTCTAAGGTATGCTGAGTAACCAGCACACAGCACTCAGCTATCAACCACCTTTGAGAACTATCTCAGCTGTAAAAAGTTAACTCACTAGGCTAATAAAACAATCTTGAAAATCAAGAACAAATCTGGAGTACTCACATTTTCTAATTCTAAAACTTCTACAAAACTATGGTATGGTGCTGATATAACAATAGACATATTGATCAACAGAATAGAAAAAAGAGCCCAGAAACACATTTTCACAGATATAGTCAAATCAGATATGACCAGGATGCTAAAACCAGTCAATGAAGGAAAAGATAGTTTTTTCAAAATTTTGTGTTGAGACAAGTGGAAAGCTCCTGCAGAAGAATGAAGTTGAACCTCTTCTGTATATCATCAACAAAATCAATTCAAAATGAGTCAAAGCTGTGAATGTGAAAGATAAAACTATAGCTGGGCATGGTGGTGCCCTTTTATAATCCCAGTACTTTGGAGGCTGGGACACAAGGCTCTCTAGTTGGAAGTCAGCCTCAGCAACTTAGTGAGATGCTATTTCAAAATAATAGGGCTGGAGATGTAGCTCAAAAGTAGAATGTCCCTGAGTTCAATCCTCAGTACCAAAAAATAAGTAAATAAATAAACAAACTATGAAATTCTTAGAAGACAACTGAGACATAAATCTTTGTGATCGTGGATAAGACAATGGCTTCTTAAATATAATACCTAAAACACAAACAACCCAAGAAAAAATAGGTTAATGAAATTCATTAAAATTAATTTTTTGTGCACAAACGATACCATCAGAAAGTAGAAAGACAACTCCAGAATGCAGAAAATATTTCTAAATTACATATTTCATAAAAGATTTGTATACAGAATACATACAGAACTCTTAAAATTCAACAATAAGAAGATAAATAACATAGTTTAAAAATTGGCAAAGGAACCAAATAGACATTTCTTCAAAAAATATAATGCAAATGACCAATAAGTGTGTGGAATTGTCCATCAGGATAGTGCTAATCAAGACCACAATTACCATTAGGCATGGTGGTGCACGCCTGGAATCCCAAGTACTTGGGAGGCTGTGACAGGAGGAGCGCAGGTTTGCGGCTAGCCTCAGCAACTTAACAAGACCCTCTTTCCAAATAAAAAATAAATTTGGACTGAAGGTATAGCTTAGAAATAGAACACGCCTGGGTTCAATCCCCAGCACCACAAAACCACAATGACAGACCATCCTATCCACTGGAATGACTTTAATAAAAAAGACATAATAAGTGCTGGTGATAATGTGGGAAATTAAAACCTTCAAACACTGCTGATGAGAATATAACTGCTGTGAAAAGAAATCTAAGCTCCTCAAAATGTTAACACAGAGCTACCAGATGATTCAGCAATTCTACAGCTAGGCACATGAACTGGAAATAAAAATGCATGGCCATACACAGATGTCCATAGCATTATTACTTGTGATAGCCAAAAATTAGAAACAGTCCATTCATCAGTTAATGAATGGATACCCAAAAGTGATATATACATGGAATGCATATTGTTTGGATATAGGGGGAGGGGGGACACCCTAATGCACATGATGTACTTTTATAAACATATCAAAGTCAATCATTAAACTGAACCTGAGAAGGAGGGAGGGCAAGGGAGTGGGGCTGGAATTGGGGAAGGGTTAAATGAGAAATGTGTGCATGTATGCCTTTATCAGATTGTACCTAACAAGCTGTATGATTACAATGCACCAATTTAAAAAATAAAATTTAAAAAGAATAAAATAAAATAAAATTTTAAAAAAAGAAATGGAGCACCAATATATGCTACAACACGAAAATACTATGAAGTTATTATACTAAGTAAAAGAAAGGCATCACAAAATAACTCATGTTATATGATTCTGTTTATAAGATGCAACTGGAATAGGCAACTTCACAGACGCAGGAAGTAGATTCGTAGATTCGAGACTGCCAGAGCTGAGGAAAAGGGGAAGAAGAAGAGTAACTGCTAATGGGCTCAGGGTTTCTGTTATAGTGATGAAAGTGTTCTAAAATTGCCTGATGGTTATGCAACTCTATGAATACACTAAAACCACTGAACTGCATGCTTTAAATGGGTGAATTTTATGATATATGAATTATATCTAATAAAGTTGTCTTTAAAACACTTGCTAGTGTTAGCTAAAACTTCTGCTGAGACTGAATTGCAGTCTTGTCCTGTGTCCGTTTTTTCTCTTCTCTTCCCTAATAAGCCTCCTGCACACTCAGCACCCCAGAGCCTTCCTCCCAGGGGCCCCGCCTGCAATAAATACCCAGGCCTCAGCTTAGCATGTCCATCTGCCACCAAAACTGGAGAAGGGATTCAAGTACACATGTCCATGACACATTTCCGCTCATTTTTACCTAATCATGTGAACAGGAGTACATATTTGGATTTGGTTTAGCTTTTTAATTGCTTAATACATATAGATTTAGCTTTTGAGTCCAATTTTAAAAAATAAATTTTATTGTGTTTTCTTTTTTGCAGTAATGGGGATTGAACCCAGGGGCTAGGCAAGTGTTCTACCACTGAGCTATATTCCCAGTCCAAAAAATAAATATTGACAGTAAAGTTTCTTTGACTTTTAAAGACAAAAATAGCTGGCCATGCATGATGGCACACTTATATAGTCCCAGCTACTTGGAAGGCTGAGGTAGAAGGATCCCCTGAACCAAGGAGTTTGAGGCTACCATGGGCAACATAGTAGGCCCCATCTCTTTAAAAAAAATGGTAATGATTTCTATATTTGGTGTTCAATTGATAGACACTATATTCTATTTTGAAATGCCAAGGTGTGGCAACAAATAAATAATTATTAAAGTCCATTAACACCTCAGCTCTACACTTGAGTAGGACCTTTGTACTGGCTCTCCCCTCAGCCTAGGAAGCTCTGGCCCTGGATCTCTGCTCAGATTTGCACGTCTCCCCTTCTCCACGAGACCTTCCCTAAGTACCCTATTTAGTTCCTTATAACCCCTTTTATCATCCTTACCTTGCTCCTTCTTTCATCTTTCCATAGACTTTCCATAGCACCTTCTAGTGGCCATATAACTTACTTTTTTAATATTTCCTTGTTTCTCATCTCACACCATTAGAATGCAGGTTCCCTCAGGGTATGGGTCTTGCACTTTCTTCACTCTTACATCTTCACTCTTGCACTTTCTTCACTAGTGCCTAGTGTAAGTGCACCCACTAAAGCCTCACCAAATTAAGCTGGGTGCTGTGGCACACACCTGTAATCCCAGTATTTGGGAGGCCAAGTCAGGAGGATTGTAAACTCAAGGCCAGCCTCAGCAACTTAGCAAGACCCTCAACAATTTAGCAAGATCCTGTTTTAAAAGAAAAGAGAGCTGGGGGTATATCTCAGAAGTAGAGCGCCCCTAGGCTCAATCCCCAGTACCCAAAAAAAAAAAAAAAAAATGAGATTAGATCAGAATGGTTGAGCCAGGAGTGTGGGGGTTTCCAAGACCACTCCACATTCACAGATTCACTAGAAGGACTCATGGGACTCAGCACATAGCCATACTTAGAGCTAAGGTTTTTACAGCAGCATAGTAAGGATGCATAGCTGGATCATAAGGGAAAAGACACAGCAAATTGTGGAAGAATTAACATGCAGATTTCTTTATTTTCTCCCTTTCCCATGAGGAGATGAGCATGCTCTTCCTTCAGCAATGAAAGTGCAGCAACATGTGTGAGATGTTTGTGCCCAAGAAAACCCTTTTGAGGCTCAGCACCCAGGATTGTTACTGACTGCTGATCATATAGCCACTTCCTGCCTGGCATGGACCAAAATTCCAGATATAAGAAGGAAGGCAGGTGTTCAGCATAACTCACATTGGATAGTCTAGACTCAGTGAGCCAGTTATCATTAGTTATTAGTCACGTTCCCACGAGCCAGCCTAATAGACCTTGATGAGATCATCTAAACCCTGCTATGTTTGCTTTTTTTCTGGATACTAATTCACATTCAAATGTAATCCTTCAGTCAAACATGAAGTAAAATCTTAAATTTATAGATAAGTTTCCTAATATAATTTCTTTTTTGTGTAACTGAATGCAGTCATTCCTAGGAAAAACATAGATTTTCTCTAAACCTCTGATTTGATTCTTTGATTTCTTATGTATGATATAAGCTGAATATAGAAGTTTAAATTCTTTTTTCTTTTATTCACTTACAGATCTTGGAATTTCTGGTACCACATCAAAAAAGTAAGTGTTTTGAGATTATCCAGTTTCCTTTTCACAATGTATATTTATTTGAGACTATCAAACATCTTTACTCATTGAAGTATATTACTTATTCTCAGGCTAGAGAATTTCAACATTGGCTTGTATTTCATTTGGGGTTTTTTGTTGTTATTGTACTGAAACCTCCAAACTTTTGCTCTGCAATGAAAAGGAATACCTTTCTCAGTCTCCTAAGAATGTCAGTATTCTATCTAGAAATATTTGGGAATTGTGGTTTGAATATAGTAATAGCTTTAAATTCTAGATTCATTATATTATTCCTAGCTAATGTCAATTTTAAAAATTCTTTCATGATGTGTCCATTTTAAGGAAGGATACCAGGAATGACAATGTGCCCTCTCTTAGATGTATGTTACTGAAGTTGGGATGCATTTTACAGTAATCATGTCTTGCAACCACCGTAAATCAGGTTGTAGGCATGATAGAGTTGTTTGAAACTCTTTGCTAAACCCTCTAAGACCCAAGGACATCATCATCAGTTCATCTTAAATTCAACAAAAAGTATACAGTATGTATGATGACTTACTTAGAATTTATTATAACGAGCGAGGGATTCAGTTAAATTTTCTGGCATATTTTTATATTATGGGTAATAGGAAATTCCTATTGTCATTGAGGTCCAAACTGTAAATGATTTTTTTTTCAAATGCTCTTAAGCTTTCTTAGATAAAATATGGCAAGACTCCTCTGTAAGTTTTAACCTACTATCTATTCCCACTTGACTCAGATTACTTAAAACACCAAATAGAAGAATTCAGTGAGCCACACACCGCTTTTTCCTAATTCTTGCTTTTTGTTTTGCATGCTTGATTTTAGGGGAGATCTTCAGTGGAATGCTGGAGAGAAAAAGTTGACCGGTGGAGCCAACTGGCAGCCCAAAGTAACTCCTGCCACGTGGTCAGCAGGTGTCCCACCTAGCACACCTTTGGTATGTAGCCTTCAGAGGCCAAGGCAGAGGGGGCAATTTGCCAGCTTCCAAGTGTATTGAGCAGAGTGCATTTTGCTTAGCTCGCATATTGACCTTGTACTTCTTCATCCACACTGAAGAAATATATGCAAGATGCAAAATTTACTGAAATGCAAATTCTGTTGACTTTATATTTAATAACAATTATGACCTATTTTTATTTTAAATATTTTGAAATAGTAATTATGCTTTATGCTTTTATTTGTAAAATTATGGAAAAGGTTTCTCCAATAATTGATCCTTATATATATTTTTTCACATTTCTGCCCAAAACTCCCTGATTGTCTTAATAAGTAATGAAAACTTTTTTTCTTACCAGAAAGATTGGGCAGTTTTCTATTGTGTAAGTGAAATTTCATTTTAAAACTCTACTATGTCTGCTCATCATTTTTAAATAATTGAAATTACT
Source organism: Graphiurus murinus (assembly GCA_004027655.1). Taxonomy (NCBI): domain Eukaryota; kingdom Metazoa; phylum Chordata; class Mammalia; order Rodentia; family Gliridae; genus Graphiurus; species Graphiurus murinus. The sequence continues at coordinate 51,717 of PVLC010001338.1, read as the reverse complement.
AACATCATCTTTTCTATAAGGTTCAAATAGTTTTCGTGTCTATATTTTAAATTTCTTTATGTGCCTATTGAGCAAAACAAGGCAAGTCATTGTTTCCCAAGCCCACCTACAGCTTTCCACCTTTGCTTACTCTTCCTCCTCCTCTTCAGTCTTACCCATCTCTAAACCTCTCTTGGGACCATCCTTTCTTTGTTGCCTGAATTAATTCTTAACCATCACTCACCACCCCCAAATAAACATTCATGGAAGTAAATTAAAATAAATTATAATATAAATGTTATGATAAGTAAAAAGAAAGAATATATACAAAAGTACATAGTTTAGAATTCTGTTTTTATGTAGTATCCAGAATAAGTAAGTCCACAAAAACTGGGAGTGAATTATTGGATGCCAGGGAATTGGGGGAGAGGGAAGCTGGAAGGGGCTGTTCCTTTTTTGAGTGAAAGAAATGTTCTGGGATTGATTAATGGTGATGATGTCACAACATTGTAAATATACTAAAAATCACTGCATTGTATGCTTTGAAACTGTTAAAATGGTGAATCTGAATATAATGTGAATATTATCTAAGTAAAACATTTTAAAAACAAAATACCAACATTCTTTGCCTATTTCAACAGGCAAGGTAGACCAAACCTGAATTGTATCATTAAGGCTATAAAAAAGAAAAAAGATTTTATTAATTACCAAAAAAGAACTTGCAGAAATTCTTGATTAATGTACTTTTTCATTGCTTTAAGTTCAAAATAATCCTATGCCAACTGGCATATTTTGGGATGGCATATTCTTCTATCCTACAACTTTGCCCATTTTATAATTGGGTTGTTAGTAGAATTTTAAGAGGTCTTCCTTTGCTCTAGATAATAGAAACTTATCAGATATATGATTTGCAAATATTTTATCTCATTCTGTGAGCTATCTCTTCACTTTCTTGGTAGTCTTTGATTCACAAAATTTTAAATTTTTATAAACTTTAACTTATCTAATTTTTTTCTTTTATTGCTTGTGCTTTTAGTGTCTTATTTCTGAACCATTGCCTAATCCAAGATCTTAAAGTTTTTCACCTATCTTTCTTTCTAAGAGTTCTATAGTTTCATCTCTTATATTTAGGTCTTAGACCTATTTTGAGCTCATTTTTTAACATGAGAGAGTCCATATTAATTGTTTTATATGTGGAAATTCTGTTGTCTTAGAATCATTTGTTAAAAATACTAATGTTAAAAATTTGATAAGTATGGATTTATTTTCAGACTCTTTAGTCTGTCGTGTTGATCTATAGGCCTGTCCTTATGCTAATACCACAGTTTTGACTAATGTAGCTTTGTTATATGAAGTTTTGAAAACAGGAAGGATAACTCTCAAATTTGTTCTTTTTCAAGATTGTTTTGGATGTTCTTGTTTCCTTGCTTTCCCATGTAAATTTTAGAATCAGATTGTCCACTTCTCAAGGAAAAAAAAAGGCACAGTAGAGAAATATTGATAGGTATTGCCTATTGCCATCTTAACAATATTATATCTCTCAATCCATGAACACAGGAGATCTTTCCATATATTTAGTTCTTCTTTAATTGCTTTAAACAATGTTTTATAGTTGTCAGTATACAAGTCTTATGCTTCTCTTGTTAAATTTATTCCTAAATATTTTATTGTTTTGATGCTATTATTGATGGAACTATTTACATAATTGTTTTAGGTTATTCATTGCTGGTATAAAATGAAAACTGTACTGATTTTTATATGTTAATCTTATGTCCTATAGCTTGAAAGAAATTATTTATTAGCCTTAATAGTTTTTGTGTTTGAATTGTTTATGGTTTTTTTCTATATAATATCAGGCTACCTATGAATAGGATTAGTTTTATTCTTTCCAGTCTGAATGCTATTTCTATTTTCTGCTGATTTCTTTAACTAAAACTTCCAGTACATCCTTATCTTGTTCTTAGGGAGAAAGCTTTCACTAAGTATGATGTTACCTGTAGGTTTTGTAGGTACGCTTTATCAGGTTGAGAAGTTTCCTTTCTATTCCTAGTTTGTTGAGTACTTTTTCATCATGAAAGGGTATTGGGTTTTATAGAATTCCTTTTCTACATCTATTGAGCTGATCATTATGATATTTTTCTAACTTGATCTTGAGACTCTCTTAGGAGAATGGCTGTAAACTTTAGTCCTACCCCAGTGGGATTCAGGGAAGTGGTTGTAAATGTTTACAATGTGTTGTTTACAGGATACTTTTATCCTGGTGGATGAACTAATACCTAAGTGTCTGGCCCTTGATTAACTATCCCTCTTTGGGGAATTTTGTTTATACTGGCAAACATCCTGGTGGCTCTTTTCTGACCTATGCCTAGTTTGTTCCTGCCAAAAGAGTCACTCTTTAAAGAGACTTGACTTGGAAAGGAGTTGGGTTCAGGAGTCTCAATCAGGTGAGACATGGAGGAAGCAGCACAACAAAATGCATGAAATAACAGAATCAATTTCATTACTTACAGGTTATATAATGCTTTGGCATGTAATTACTCATTATATTTCCTTATAATCCCTTTTGTTTCTAGAAGGTTGGTTGTAATGTCCCCACTTCTTTTCTTGATTTTGAATTTTTTTCTTGATATATCAGGCTAAACGTTGTCAATTTTATTGATCTTCTTGAAGAATCAAGTCTTTGTTACTTTGATCTCCTCCTTTGTTTTCCTATTCTTCATTTCACTTACCTTCACCCTAATCTTTATTATGCCCCTCCTCTGTTTACTTTGTGTTTCTTTTGCTATTCTTTTTTTCTAGTTTCTTAAGATGAAATTTTAGATTATTAATTTGAGATTTTTCTACTGTATATGGGTCACACATTCTTTTTTGTGTTTTTCATAATTTTTGGTGAAGTCTGGACATTTGTGTATGTGTATATGGTACTGGGGTTTGAACCCAGAGGCATTGTACCTCTGAGATACACCCTTAGCCCTACTTCATGTTTTATTTTGAAACAGGGTCTTGCTAAGTTGCTGAAGGCCTCTCTCAGTTGCTGAGGCTGGCTTCAGTCTTGCAATCCTCCTGTCTCAGCCTCTCAAATACTAGGATTAAATGGTAAAAAAAAATGAAAATTTTTGGAGCACTAACATGATGCCACAAGTGGAAGATTTCACACCTGACCTCATATGATGAGTTGCAGTTAAAACACAGGCACAAAAATAATTGTATGAAATTACCTCTGGGTTAAGTATATAAGGTATATGAATTTTTTTTTTTTTTTTTCCGGTACTGGTGATTGAACTCAGGGGCATTCTACCTCTGAGCTATACCGCCAGCCCTATTTTTTTTTGTTGTTGTTGTTCTTTATTTTGAAACAGGGTCTCACTAAGTTGCAGAGGGCCTCACTAGGTAGCTGAACCCAGATCCTCCGGTCTCAGCCTCCCAAATGCTGGGATTACAAGCATGCGCCACCACGCCCAGCTCTGAATTTTGTTTTTATACTCAGATCCCATCCTCAAGATAATTGATTATATGTGCAAATATTCTAAAATCTGAAATATTTCTGATCCCAAATATTTTGGATACAGGATCTATAGTTTGTTTAGTGGCCATTCTGAAGCAATTCTTTAAGTCTTCTCTTTGTCTTGTGTGACCAGTGAAGTCTCCATTCCTTTAGCTAAGTGGTCAGCTAATGACCAAACAGATATTCCTTTAAACTCCTGGAACTAAAAATGTCTCCTAGTCTTTGAAAAGGGGCTCTGTGTGTGTCTTGGAGAATGTCTTTAAACTTAACCAGGTAGTATACAACTCTGCCTTAGCCTTCACAAACTGCTTGTGCAGAGACTCAAGGTTAATCAGAGGTGAGAGTCTGAATTATCCTTGATTCTTTCCTGAGCATATGCACATCCCTGGGCATGTGCATGGCCTTCTACATATCCAGGGGTACCATTTGAGCTTTTCTAACCTCAATCCCTAAAGCATCTCTTTCTCCAGACTTTCCTCCCAAGCTTTTTGTTTTGTCTACTGTTTGCCCTGAATGTGATCCTCCATCTTAGATAGCAACAACTAGAACATTTACCTGTACAGATTTTCCACAAATTCAGGTAATGACTTTAGTACTAGATACACTCTCAGTCAGATGAGACAAAGATAAACCTTTTGAGTTAGTCTTTCTAGAGAGCCCCCTAAATATAACAAATAATTATTATTATGTCAATAATTATAACAAAAAAACTAAATATATTCTGCTCCCTCTGGTACTCTTACTGGGAATGTGTGATGTTGTTTTCAAGGCACAGCTATGCTGGAGAGAAAAAGATGAGACTAGGGTAAGGTAAATGGCTCTTATTGAGATTCAGATGATTTTTTCAATTAGCACTTCATGGATTGTTGTAAGTTTTTAGTTATTTTTCAAAGTTTAAACAAAAATATTAATTATGGCAGCTATTGTCTTTTTTCGTTGCTTTTATGCCTGAGAAGTTTTGGAGTCCCTTAGTCCATCCTTTTTTGCTGGCATCACTACAGTATTTTCTTTTATAATTAGGATTTGCTCTAATGGTTAATTTAAACTAAAGGGATCACAGTAGAGTTAATTTTAAGCAAGAGAGTTTTGATGTATAACTATGGAGTTTTGATGTATGACTAGGGGGTTTTGATGTATGACTGAAAACTGTGAGACCTGAAATTGACATAGCACAAGCATGCTGTCTTACATGCCATCTTTAAATATTGTCTTCACTGAAAATTAATTTTAGACCTTGAGCACATGTACAATAGCTGAAAGTTAGAAAGAAGCAAATATAGCACAGGAAAGAATAATATGAAAAAGTAAGAGGGAAATGGAAACCAAGGAATAAAATGTAAATGAAAGCAGAATCCCCAAATGTCTAGCCTAGTACCTGCACAATCCCCAAATGTCTAGCCTAGTACCTGCCACAGGGTAGAATGGTAGCAAAAGACAAGCTTAGAGAAGTTTGATATATAGCGAGATGGAGAGGAAGCCCAGCATTGTCGCAAGCCAGTAAGTCCAAACAGCACTACTGACAGTGAGTGTCAAGTTCGCAACCTTGTTAATTCACTGGTGTGGTGCTAGAGCCATTTTTTTTTAATTCAGAACTGAAATTTGAGATTTCTTTATATATCTACATACATGAACTTGAAATGCACATATTTTTAAATTATAATCTATCATTTTAAAAATGTTATATGTTGTTTCTTCTTGTGTGTTTGTTGTTGCTGTGTGTGTGTATGTGTGTGTGTGTGTGTGTGTGTGTGTGTGTGTGTGTGTGTGTGTGTAGCAAGGAGCAGTACCTCCAACAAGTTCCGTTCCTCCTGTTGCCGGGGCCCCATCTGTTGGACAACCTGGAGCAGGATTTGGAATGGTGAGTGATGACCTCTCCTAAAAAATTGTAATTGACCTAAATGCCTTGCCAAATCCCAAATTAACAAGTATTTCTACAGAATGTAATTCTTCCCAAAATGCAGTCAATTTAAGTTATCTGCCTTAGACCTTAATTAGCCTACACATGAAGTTATGAAATTAACTATAAAATACTTAAATTCTGCCACCAAACTATAGCCCATTATTATGTCACTTTTGGAATAGTATTTATGAAACATAATATTAGCTCAATCATCAAAATCAGCCCCAAATCACTATATCAGGACTTGTCACTTATCTCTTCTATCACCAGAAAATTTTAGGGCCATCTTCTATAAGGGAATAAATTTGTCTCTTCAAGAGTTAACACCTAACAAGCTGGGCATGGTGGCACACACTTGTAATCCTAGTACTTGGGAGGCTGAGAGAGGAAGATCACAAGTTTGCAGCCAGCCTCAGCTACTTAGGTACAATGCCCCTAGATTCAATCCCTAGTACCACCAAAAAAAAAGAGTTACACTTAACAAAAGATGAATAAACACATCACCTGTTTGGGATGAGGATGCTGTGTGGCCAGCCAGGCTTGTACCCCAGGCCAAGCCTCAGGAACTCTCCCCATCTGACAGCCTCAGCACCCAGAGGTTAAAACAACAATGTAGAGTTTCTCATTGACCTTGATTCTTCAGAAATTGTCAGAAGCATGTGAAAGCCACGGATTCCACTCCTGCCCTGAACCACTCTTCCTTTTCAGCCTCCTGCTGGGACAGGCATGCCCATGATGCCTCAGCAGCCGGTCATGTTTGCACAGCCCATGATGAGGCCACCCTTTGGAGCCACAGCTGTACCTGGCACACAGGTCAGTTTCTTCAGTGTCCACAGAACAGTCACATTACCTCCTAAGCCTCAGACTGCCATGTGACTGTTTAAAAGCTGTTTTCACCTAATGTACACCTCATACATTTTGCTTCAGAAGTGAAGGGATCATGGAAGACAGACTAGCAGTAATGTGAGATTTGTAGAAATGTGATAGACATAACTAGCTGTCCTTAGATCCTTCTATTCTTTTACTTAACTCAGAATGGTTCAGGAGAACAGCCGTACAGGGGGGCATCCAAGTCATGTGTCCCAAAGAAATGAGTGCTTCTGAGCCACGGTTTTATTATTGTCCCCAGAGTTAGCCAAAAAGGCTCAAGTCTGCCCAGCACTCATGACACTACCAACAATGAGTTTTCCAAACTGCAAAATCTGAGGGAACAGTCACCATTAGAATCCCTCTTTGAACGCCAGCCACAGGTCTTGGAATGCCCAGGGCCATACTCACTTCAGACCAGCTGGCTACAAATTGGAGGTTTCCCATGTCCACTCTCAGATTAGACAGTTCCCTAGAATCATTCGCAGAACTCAAAGGTGTCCCAAATTTATGATTACAGTTTCATTATAGTGAAAGGATACAAGTTAGATGCAGCTAAAGGAAAAGGTCATAGGTAACATCCAGAAGAGCTCTAAGCATGAAGTTTATTTGTCCTAATGGATATGGTTCCTGTCCCAGCATCATGTGTGACAATACACACAAGGTATTGCCAACTCGGGAAGCTCACGCAAGCCTTAGGAGCCAGAGTTACTGAGACTTCATTACATAGGAATGATTGATTAGGTTATTGCCCCTGGGTTGAACTCATCAACCACCAACAGATCAGGTTGGTATTATATGGTTCACAGACAAAATCATCTAATTGCATGGCAGTTCTTTCTGCTATGGCAAGCCTCTGTTCTGAGTCATTTTGTTAGCCTAAATTCTAGAAGAGCCACTAGGAACCTCCTGGTTAGCATAAAACTATCAGGTGTGTTCTAGGAGCCCACCCTGAATAGTAAAGAGACTCCTGTCACTTAGCAAATTACAAGAATTTAGAGGTCACCTACTATGATCCAAGACAAAGGGAAAACCCATCTTTATTTAGGTGAGACCAGATTCCTTCCTATACAATGTGCTACCTTCATTTACAAAGATGCCAAAATGTATACACTTTGCTGAACTGTTTTGCTGTGTATAATATTAATCATACTGAGAAATTACTAATAATTCTTTTTTAAATTATTAATAATACTTTCTCGGCTTCTCTTTTTAAATTATTGGGCAAGGTAAGGAGGTATATATAGAAACAAAGAGCTTTTCACCATGAGAAATCAACTTGGACAGAGTCAGAACACCAAGTTATAACTTCAGTAGAAGCATACCAAGCAAACTCAACAAAGTAACTCAAAGAGAGTTTAGTGATATCAGTATATGGTTTCACTCCTACAATATTTTTAACTTAACAAATGGGTACTTATATCATCTTATCTATAGGATACTTACTCTGAACTTCTGAGTATACTTTAATCATTTTTACTTTCTTGATCCAAATCCAAATCCATCTTTCCCCAAATTTGTTTCAGCTCCTCCACTTTAACCCCTCAACAGTCACAGTGACTAGGAGAAAAAATGATGAGTGTTGAAAAAGACAATTTAGAATGTGAGAAACCTTAACCTTCATGACCATAACAATGCACTGGCTTCAGGAAAGATTTTCTAATGTGCTTGGAAACTAATAAACTCATGAACCCTGTCTAGCATTTTTTAGGGAGTTATAAGGAAGGTTTTGGGCCTACTGGTTGGGATAAGTTTAATCTTATATACTTAAATTCTAAGATGGATCTTAGTTACCATGTTTCCTTGGTGGTTTAATAGATCTGTGAATATGTATAACCTTTATAGAAAAAAAGAATTTTTCTGTTTTAATGAACTTAGAACAATGTTACAATTTTCTGAGATTGTTTTTTGACTTTGCATTTGGCATGCTAAAAGCTTTAGAAATATGTTTATATAATCTTATTACTTAAGGAACTTGTTTTTCTTATGTAATATCAGTTATTTGAAATTTGAAAACTAGATGACATGAAAATACATTGTTTTATTTTAATTAAATTTATATTGTCAAGGAATGACATGCCATGCTTATATGATTTTTATATTTCCTATGTCAAAGAAACAGCATAACTATTTTAGAGAATAAAATAAACATGAGTTTGCAGCTTTAAAATACATAACAGTTTTTTATTATTGATGCCTAGACTACCCCAGTGTTCTATAATTGGATTATATAATAATATTGTCATTTCACCTAATCATTAATTATGGAACAATCCTTGGGTTTCTTCCAAGAAATTTTAAGGTTTACATTTACTTTTCTTGATATTTCTGTGAAGTATTATCTCAGTTTTACAAATGAAAATGTGACCAATAGACAATGTAGCCAGTAGTTTCTGGACATAGGAACAAATATCAAAATCCTTACTTTTGGAACTCTGCTTACTGAACATGTATCCTTGTATGAAAAATGTACATCCTTGCCCCATAGTCCCAGATTTCTAAGATTTTTCTCACCTTACAAGCATGGGAGATTAATTAGACTCAAAGGATAGATGTCAAGTATTACTTTAGACAAACTACATGAGCAATTTGAGGTTTCTTCCCTGACATTCCTGCAGAAGCCTACTCCCAGAGGTTGTTTTTGCACAGAAGGAAATCATTGAGGGACTGGTTAGGCAGAAGCAAGCTACCTTGACCCTGCAGCCTTTTGTTGGAAGTCCAGAATGGTCCTTTCCCATGGTATTCAGGCATCTCTGAGAACTGGATAGATGGAATTAGAACTCAGTGACATTCGTGACTAGAAAGCTGCTCATCTGAAACAAATAGTGGCCCAAAATGTGTCTTAATTTATATTAAATCTTAACATATTTAACTAATAATTTTAAGTAATTTCTTAAGTGGCTGTCTGCAAACTTTCCTTTCAGTTTTCCCTTCGAACTTACTCTCACTGTAAGAAAAGCCATTTAAATCCTTTATTAGTTTAGTAATACTAATAAGTCGAAGTAAAAACGTTTTTGTATATAAAATTGGTTGCTTTTTGTTTGTTTTACTATATATTCATAATATCTTTATGTGACTGGTTTTCACATCTTCCCTAACTCATATCCATATTGTTCTATCAGAGTCCTTATATTTTATTTTGGCTAAATCTGATGTCAAAGAATTTCAAGAAGGCCAAATATCACTTGAAGTATGTTTTACCACCTCAAAATACTACTGTCACTGAGTAGAACAAAGTAAATTTTTAAAAACTTTTAGCCGTCTATTCTTCTGCATGTTTGTTTGTTTTCTGCGGTATATGTCCTGCCTAATGCTTATCTATCTCTCTGCTTTCTATTTCTGCTCTTTGGGACTGGCTATTTCCCCTTTAGCTTTCTCCAAGCCCTACACCTGCCACTCAGAGTCCTAAGAAACCTCCAGCAAAGGACCCATTAGCGGATCTTAACATCAAGGATTTCTTGTAAACAATTTAAGGTATCTAATATTAAGCTTTTCCTGTGGGTTTGGAATGATGATCTACACAATGCTTGGCTATTTAAGATATGATACTTGTTCTTTCTGTGCTTAATAGATTTATATAATAATATTTTGAATGTTTAGGGTTTTAAAATACGTATCAAAAGCTATTGTTAGCAATGAAAATTTTAAATCTTAGGTGACTTATAACTAGGAGTGAGAGGAATTTCAAGTCATCTTTATCCTGAAAAGTGCAAAGATTATACTGATAAAGCACAAAGTTGCCCAAGCTAATTGGTAAATTGGAATTGCCTCTTTATTTCCATGATGAATGGAATTAACAGAAAGCCAATATTTATAATAATGCATTTAGAAATCATCTAAGAATATGTTTGGTTACATAATCATATTTTTATTTTGTTTATCCGTATTTTGTCCCATAAAGTAAAGCTTAGATTATTGCCCTTTGCATTTTTTTACTCAAGCAGAATTCTAAATTTCTAGCAATCTGGTTTCAAATTTCATTTAATTTACAAAATGACTCCTAGTGAATTTATGGAAAGGATCTGATAAAGGAAGAATGTTGACTCTTAACCCTGACACCTAACAGAGTAGGTTCTTAACAAGTACTTGCTTAATGATACTGCTTTTCATTTACTCAGTATTTTTATATCCACTTCCTGGTCACTAACATCTCTGATCTTCTTAGTCAAAGATCAAACACTGCGCAGCAAACTAACCAGATACATTTTTACTCCATTGTATAGCTAAAAGAACTTATCCTTGTGCATTAAGTGGGTTGTCCAGAGTCTGGCAGGAACAACAGTAAGAATGGTCCAAAGCTTTTGGATCACTAGCCAGTCCATCATACTGCCTGCCTTTATTAAAAACTTCCTCCAGCCAGATGTGGTGGTGCACACTTGTAATCCCAGTACTTGGGAGGTTGAGGCCTTGACATCTCAGTCAACTAATAGTAATGTCTTCTTGTGCCCAACCTTTTCCATTCCACTTTGAATTGGACTAATATAGGCATAAGTAAGACAATGAGCAGTTTTTTCTTTTCTTTTTGGTACTGGAGATTGAACCCAGAGATGTTCTACCACTGAATTACCCAGCCCTTTTTATTTTGAAACAGAGTCTCACTGTTACCATGAGCTAGCCTCAACTTTGCAATCCTCCGGTCTCAGCTTCCCGAATACTAGGATTCTAGGAATGCACCACCGTGCCCTGCTGCATTTATTTAACAATGAAAGTTAGTTTCAGGAATGACCAAGGAAACTGTACAGAGCAGCCTTTTATTTACCTCTTATTTAGTAAATACTGCCCTCATTACATGCCAGGAACTTTGCGTGGTCCCAGAAACAGAGAAGCTTGAGAAAGTTCCTGCCCTCAGGGATTCACAACCCAGAGAGAGGCAGAGATGGATGATTTTCTGAGAAAGAGGTGGTGTCAAGGCTAAGCCTTCAGACCCCAGGAACGGTTTCCCAGCAGAAATGACTAATGAACAAAGTGTAAAGTGCTATGAGAGAGGAATGGGGGTCACCAGGGACACCTCCTTTCTCTTCTCTTCTATCACTGTTCAGCTGTTCAGAAAGCAACTCAGTGAACACCGTAACTGAAGAGAAGCAAAAAATAATAGAAGTCACTGCCATCCCACCATTTTTTCATTGCCTGTTATTAAAAGTTAGCTGTTCTTAATTGAAGCTGAATGTCTTATGAACAAGATTGCTTCTGAGTATCTATCTAAATTTCAAATTTTTATTAATATAATTTTGGCTAAAATGAAACTATGTATGAGAAGTTTTGTTTTGTTTGTTTGTTTCCTGGCTGAGACCATAAGCTTGCTTTAAGAAATTGTGAAAAGCATATGAATGTGAATTTGTTCATATATAGAAACCTTTTGTGCAGAGCATTCTTGTAGTGACTATGAAGTAAACTTACAGGAGAGGGAAAGTGCTTAAGCAGTATGTAACAATCTGTTTTCTAATTCAAGTACTTTTTTCTTCACAGCTGCAATTTTTGTGACTGAATAGGAAAAATAAAATGAGTTTGGAGACTTCAAATAAGATTGATGCTCAGAGTTTCAAAGTAAGCCACCAGTACCAAACCCGATGCTTACTCATAACTTCTCTTCCAAAATGTGTAGCACAGCTGTGAAAGTGAACGTTAGGAATGTGTACTACCTTAGCTGTTATCCCTACTCTCAAAATCGTAGTGTATTTGGGTTATTTGTGTGTCGTACGATGTAAACAATGAATGGATGTTTCCGATGCCTTTCGTGCTTTTCTGGACCTTGCCCATGGACGGATGACGAAGCTGTTGTGTGGTGAGCCATTTGGAAAGATGTGTCTGTGTTTTTGAAGGTTTCAATGTATATATGAATTTTGGACAAACCCTAAACTCTCCCCATAAATTCTCTTTTCTTCTGTATCTCTGTTACAAGTGTAATGTGATAATATCAGATAGTAAGGAAAACACTCTTAAATATACAAAACTTTTTCAGTGTGGAGTACATTTTTCCAATCACAGAAACTTCAACTGTTGTGAGAAATGTTTATTTTTGTGGCACTGTATATGTTAAGAAATTTTATTTTAAAAAAATATAAAGGTTAACGTCCGTAATAAATACTTCTCCTTGAAGCTACCTTATCAAGAATGAAAAATCATATGGGAAGAATTCCGTATTTATCACTGCTATATTAAGATATATATTTTAATTATATTTGACAGGTTTTGCATCTAAATTGACCTATTTATTCATTCTTGATTAAATGCACTGAAAAGTAGAGTTTGTTTCTATCATGTCTGTGAAAATGCAATTAAAGATGTGCTATTTCGGTGACTATGAAAGCACCCCAAGGTATAACTGTAATTTAAAGATTATTGAAAATATTTTTACTTCATTGTGGGTTTTATGTACCTCTGTTCATTTAGTATTTCTTTGTGTGTTCTACAGACTAGTGTTTTTCCATCCTTCAACTGAGATCAAAGTAGGTTTTGTTGTACCATTGTGATTAGGATTTAAACTAATTCAGAGAATTGTATCCTTTACTGTACATACTGTATTCTTTAATTTTTGATTTGTTGTCATACTGTCTGTGCTGATGGCTTGGCTTAAGATTTTGATGCATAAATGAGGTCACTGTCGATCAGTGTTGCTAGTGGCTTGGCAGCTCTTTGTAAAAGCCTATTGGGTTGGAAAGGCATTTGCCTATTTTTCAAATTATTATTTAATAGATGTATGGTACCATTTAAAAGTGGTTGTATCTGAATTTATTGTGGGGATAACATACACTGTAATGGGGGAAAATTACCTAAAACCAATTTCAAAATGGCTTTTCTTTGTATTTCGGTCTAAAAACCCAGTGCATGTACGCCCTCTGAGATGCAATAAACACCTTGAACAAAGAAAATAAAAACACAAGTTTTCTTTCTCTCTCATTGCTTTTTATGGAAAAGGTCTATATCAAATGACATGTGTACCATGTTCAAAATATTGTACATTTTTAAACATTTGAGGTGAGATATGTTATCCATGCCAATACAGTTTTGATTATTTTATAATAAATTTTAAAAAGAGGAAAGCAATTTAATGAGCTGTCATAAAACTTGGGACTACATGGATGGTGCCAAATACATTGAATTTCCATATCCCCCCTCCTATCGTTCTCACTGCCATTTCGTTAGCACAGCAGCTCCATCTGCCTCTTTATTGGGCTTTTTGCCTCTAGTTTAATCCCCACCCAAACCCACCCCAGTCCAGCCCAAATAATGCTTCCAGAGGGTCCTGTTCTCAAAATCCCCATTGATCATATTATCTTGACTTAAAAACCTGCATCTATTCTTGGTGGTCAGAATCCAAGCATTTGGGGATTCCATTTAAGACTTACCATGATCTAGTGCAAGTCTAACTTGGAAGCTCATTTCTTGCCATTTCTCACTAATAAGAGGTATTAACCTCCTAGAGCAACAATCTCAAAACCCTCATACTAAATACATTGTAATTTCACCCTCTCATCACTTCCTACTGTTTCTTCTCCCAAAATGCCCTTCACCCTCCCAAGTTCCCCATTGATAGACTAGCAAGCTACAGCTCATCCCCCCAAACCCAAACTAGGTGTCACTTCTAGGAAACCTTCTTTTCATCATACCTGCCTACCTTGACAGAGTTGATTCTTCTCCGCATGCTACTGCAGCACCTTATACTTAATTTTCGAGTGTGTGTGTGTGTGTGTGTGTGTGTGTGTGTGTGTGTGTATTTGACTTTTTCTAGATTGTGGCTTCTTTGAGGAAAAGTAGAATATAAAACTTAGCTCCACATCCTTTGATCAAAATCAAAGTTTGTTGGACTATATTGGTCTAAACTATATTGTAGGAAGGATTATGAATAAAAAACAAATTTATTGTCTGATTTCCCAGGAAATAAATAAAATTGGATATTTTGGTAATGATTATAAAATGATCACATACATTTAGAAATTTTGTAGATTCTACTTATTTCTTATCCTAGGAAAACAGTATTAGGACAATGCTATTGCTAAAATGTATTTCCATTTTATGAAAAAAGTACAATCCATGTATTTGAAAGTTTGTATCAACACTGTCCTCATCGAACTATCTGGATAATGTACAAGAAAAAATTATATAAAGGCAGAACAAAATAAGAAAATATTTAACTTAGAAGAAAAAGACAAACATAATGGGGCAGAGAGGAGAGCAGTTAGAGGTGGGAAAATGATTGGTTTAGAAAAGATAGGCTATGACAGCAGCTGCCAAGACTGCCAATTGCTATCTTGGAGACAATCAACTTGGAGAGTTTAATCAAATACAGATGTCTGCGCCCCACACTTAGTGATTCCAGGTTGGTCTTAGTGGAGCCCTGGAATTTGGCTTCATAAAATAATTCCCTACGTCATTCCCATGAACAGCTAAATTTGGAAGTCTCTAGGCTGAGGGAACCTATAGCAATATCATAAATTCAATGGGCTCACAGTATTTAGCTCCACTCAAACGTTTTCCGTGATTCTAACAAGAGAGAATTTCTAAATACTTCAGAATAGGAAAGCCACAGAGTACTTTGTTTCATCTAGCCTATGAGACAATGAGTTACTAGTCATAAAAAGGTGTCCATATTACATTAGGATATGTTAGTTTCAGCCAAAACATACACACACACACACACACACACACACACACGCTTTAATTTTGGAGTACAGATGCTACTATTTGTGGGTCAGTGATTGCTCAGGATATCCGTTCATGGAGCCACATCTGTCACATATTGGTCTGCATGAAGTGGTATAACTGCCCATTTGGTGGATACAATAGTATCCCTTATTTTCCCAGCCACCAAGAAAGCCTTGTAAAGCAAATGTTCCAAATGAAGTGGCAGAATACTAAGTTCAGTTCCATCTCAAAAATAACACACTTTGGCCGTGCGTGGTGGCCCACACTTGTAATGCCAGTACTTGGGAGGCTGAGACAGGAGGATTGCAGGTTCACAGCCAGTCTCAGCAACTTAGTGAGACCCTTTTTCAAAATAAAAAATAAAATAAAATAGGACTGGGGGTATAGCTTAGAGGTAGAATGTCTCTGGGTTCAATCCCCAGCAACACACACACACACACACACACACACACACACATCTTTTATTTTAGGCAATTGCTTTAAAAAGTAGTACCTTTATTTGACAATAGAATCATGGCACTAAACATATCCTGATTTTTAAGAGAAAAAAATAAAAAAACAGCATTTTTGTAGGTATTACAAAGAAAAATGTTTTGATTTAAAAAGTTGTGTCTTTTAAAATTGTTAATTGCAAATTTCTCTAACAACTGATCCATTCCAAGAAGTTATAAGGAAAAAAAATCACGTGTCCTCCTAGATCTCCTTTCTGGTGTACACTAGTACATTTTTTTCTTCTATCCTCTGAAAATTATGTTATTTTATGATCTCAGGTCTGGGTCAAGAACAGTCATTCAAATTCTAAGTAAAACAAAAATTGTTAAAAACCAAAAATGTCTCCACTCTGTCAATTAACAGGAGGGGAAGGGGAGTGAAGGAAAGACACCTAGAAGAGAAAGCAGCTCTCCTCCATTACCTTCCAGAAGCCACAGTTCCTCTAGGATAAGAATGCACAGGAGGTCCCTGAATTGCTGACCTTATTCCTCTGAAATACGAATTAAGTCTAAAAATTAGCCAGGCATGGTGGTGCATCGTTATCCTAGCTACTCAGGTGGCTGAGGCAGGAGGATCATTTGAGTCTACCAGTTCAAGGATAGACCCTGTCTCAAAAATACATACATACATACATACATACATAGGGTGAAATTTTATGCATAATTCTGTTCTTGGTTATTGCTGTAGTCTGAATGTATCCTCCACAAATTCATATGTTGAAGCCTCACCCCCATGGGGACAGTATCAAGAGGTGGGGTCACATAAATAGTACTATCACCCTTATAAGAGGTTTGAAGGAACGTGTTCTACCCCTGTCACATGAAGACATGGCAAGAAATCACCATCTATGAAGAGCAAGCTCTCACCACTCATCGAATCCACTGGCCCCTTCACCTTCTACTTCACCGCCTCTAAAACTGTGAGCAGTAAGTTTCTATAGTTTACAAATTTCTAAAGTGTTTTGTTATAGCAGTCCAAATCAATTAAGGCAGTCGTACGTACATTTAAATCTTTTTTTTTTTTTTTTTTTTTTTTTTCGGTACTGGGGATTGAACTCAGGGGCATTCTACCTCCGAGCTATACCCCCAGCCCTATTTTTTATTCTTTATTTTGAAACCGAGTCTCACTAAGTTGCGGAGTGCCTCACTAGGTAGCTGAGGCTGGCCGCGAACCCGGATCCTCCGGTCTCAGCCTCCCGAATGCTGGGATT
>PVLC010001338.1:0-35021 GCA_004027655.1 Graphiurus murinus | reverse complement strand
CATTTAAATCTTTTTCAAAATGAACTTTTAACTTAACCAAGCAGCATACCAAAAAAGAAAAAAAATGAATTAATTTCCTTCTGCTCACCCACACACATCCCTCTGAGCAAGAAAGAAACAACGTGAAATATTATTTAGGTAAAGAAAAGAACTCTGTAGTTTTAAATTTCAATTATTTTGTGAATAGTTAATTTGAATTCAACCATTGATTAGGCTGTCAAAGTCAGAACAGTCCTTTGAACACAGTAGATGCCTGAGTGTGTGTGTGTGTGTTTGTTTAGACAAGTGAATTCAGTTTAGCGTTCTATTTAAGTTTGATAAGCATAATGGTAAAAGTATGTAAAGCAAAACCTCTAGTTAAGATGGTACATTTTAGAGGTCCTAAATGATCAGATAAGATTCAGAATTCTCTTGAAAAAGAGATGAGCATGAGAATCAACAAAACCTCTTCAAATCAAATGAGCTATATTTTACATTTTTTCCAAGTGTTGTGTGCATGTATATTCCTACCACTCTGAATCTGATTATGATTCAGTGCACCAATTAAAACATATTAAAAACAAAGTAGCTAGAGATGTAGCTCAGTAGTAGAACACTTGCATGACATGCCCAAGGCCCTTCGATCAATCCCCAGCACTGCGAAGAAAGGAAGGAAGGAAGGAAGGGAGGGAGGGAGGAAGGGAGGGAGGGAAGAAATTGGACAATTAGTTTAAGGTAATTGTGAGTGCTCATAATATAACTGTAACCATCAAACTGTTATCTTAAGCATGCTAAATAATTCTGAATTTACTCCAATCCCAGAAATTATGTCTGAAGAATCTAAGATGAAGATTGTGTGTGTGTGTGTGTATGTGTGTTTGCAAGTATGTAAATATGCAGAATTCACCTCAAAGTAGCTTAAGTTGCAGTGATCATGCAGATGTTTCCCCCCCAAAATTTTTTGACCAAAACTTTTGATTCAAGTAACCCTGTTATACTAGAAGCAATGACAAAATACTGCTCATTGAGATGTGCTTACAATTAAGTAAAATAATTTTAATTAAATTACAATTAATACCTGCTAAAAACCCTTTAACACATATATACAGACACAGAGTTATATTTTGAATTTTTATTTAATTTTTTTACAAACTCGTTAAAAAAAGAATATGCATTTGTATTGAATTTCAACTATTTTGGGCACTATTCTTTAACACACTAGTCAAGAGCAGTAACACATGCCTGTAATCCCAGGACTTAAGAGACTAAGACAGGAGGATTGCAGGTTCAAGGCCAACACGTGATAACTTAATGAAGCCCTGTTTCAAAATAAGGAATTAAAAAGTGCTGGGGGTATTGCTCAGTGGTAGAACAGCCCTAGGTTCAATCCCCAGTACCACACACACAAAATAGTATACACTTATTATTTTAAGACATATCTTTAAAATGTAATTAATTAAAGTAAGTTTGTACCCTGGCAGAATCATTGAATGTTCATGAGAGAAGAGAATGTGGGCCTAGAAACTACCAGGAAGAGCAGACCCTAACTCAGGCCTGCAATTCCTGAATTCTAGGGTGCACTTGATTACAGGTCATTAAAACTCTTTAAACATAATGCCCTGAACTAACTCCCTTTTATAACCATTCAAAAAATATCTGTTTGCTGGATTCAAAAAAAAATACGTGCTGAATGCTGCTCTGTGTTTAGCCCCAGGGCAGCCACTGGAATCGGTCTGCTTAGGCTGCATGATAGTCAAGAGTGAGTGGGCAGCCTTGGTACCTAATGAAGATAATCAGAAGCTTCTTTTAAAAATCCTATTTTTAAATTATATTCCTTTCTAGTAAAGACCATATCTAAAAATTAGTAATCAGAAAGTTCACCAAACAATATGCCTATGGTCCTAGTAAGAAAGCTGAACTGAGAGCCAGGGATGTAGCTCAGTGACAGAGCGCTTTCCTGGCATGCAAGAGGCTCTGTGTTCCATATCCAGCACCACAAAAGAAAAGCAGCAAGCAAGATCTTTGTCGAAAGGATAAAGTATTTCTTTTGAAAAAGATTATAGAATTCCTTGTCTTAAAATATAGCACCTCACACAGAGTAGAATGTTTAGCATAAAATAATATGGCTTTCAATACACAATCATAATTTATTAAATATCTTCCCTAATGCATGCATGAAAAGATCCTATTTTGAGTATTAAAAAAACTTGAGATCTTAAAATGTCTCAGCTTTCCTATTCTTAACTAGATTTATTTCATAGGACAAAGTATTTCTCCCATCTTACAATAGACACTGCAATTGCTGTTTTTTTAAGGCAGCAGTTAATAGTTTTGTTTATAAAGCTTGCAATTTCTTATGATTTATAATTCTTCAGAAAAAAAAAACTAAACTACATCTCTCAGACCCGACAGAAAACACAGTATACACTGAGGGCATGAGCTACATGGATCCATCTCTGAGTATACAAACCGTAAATCTTCCTCTCTATCCTGATTCTGTGTTTCTAGTTGTGTTAACTCTCTACCTTTGTATATGCAGCTTCACATTTAACACACAACCTACCTCCTATTCCATTCTTCTTAGAGTAAAACCCTAAGAATAAGTCCATTGAGAAATCACATTATTGTACCAGTTTGAATTTGAGTGTCTAATTTCTAAGAAGGCAGAAGGAAAAAAAAAATCTTCCCACAAATAAAACTTACTATTATGTAAAGAGTAAATACTTGGCATCAAAGTGCCCATCTAGTTCCCAATATCTGCACCTAAACATTTTAAATATGTGAAAATCTCCTAATTATAAAAAAGTGAATTTATAAAAATGCTGGAATGCTATCAATAGGCTCAAGTCCAGGCATAATCTACAGGGTGTCTCACTAACAATCAGAAGAGGTTTTCTCTACAAATTGGGTGATATGTGATCTTGTTTCAGCCTTCTATTAGGCGTAAGTGCAATCGGCATCATTTCCATGAATCCAGAGGCAAATCTGGGCATACTTGAGAGGAGTGATGCGCACAGCCACGTTGTAGTCCTTCTGCCCTCCGTGCACAGCCACCCACTGGTGGCCCGAATAGACCGCGATGATTTTGCGCTTCCATTTCTTTTTGTCCGGCTCCTTCAGGCGCAAGTAGACCCCAGAGCCTGTGGATCCTGACTCTGCATCGCAATATTGATAGAGGAGATCGTTAGATTCATCAGACACGCTACAAAACCTGTAGACCAACTGGTCGGCCCTATCATTATCAAAACCAGAGAAGTGGATCATTCCTCCTGGCATCTTCTTGATGGCGGGACTGATGCCTAGTTCCATGTACTTCTTTTTGTGGGCGCGCTTCAGCTCCAGGAGAGCGTAGTCATAGTCCAAGGCCACGTCTCCACTGCCTTCGCTGGCCCAGCCTTTCGGAATGTAGGTGTTCTTGACTCGGGTCCACTGGAAGGAAGGCTTCCCGTCTGTGCCTCTCTGACTCCGGCCAGATTCTTTCCTTCGTCTTCCACCTGTGGCTGTCTCTTGCAGACTCTCCGTGGTGCCTTCTCTTTGGTCCCCGCCATTCGCTTCCCTCCTGCTCCTCTTAGAACCTCGCTGTTTCTTGCCGCCACCTTTCCTTCTCATCTTCAGCAAGCCCACCCTTAGCTTCTTGCTGCCTTTGACATAGTCCTTTCCATCGTGAATGCAGTGGGCAGCTGTTAGCACGTGATTAGGGGAAATGAGAACGCCGCTGCAGCCGGTGGAAAGCTTGACCGCTGTACTGAAAGGGAAGTTGGTTAAGAACCTTTTGTCCAAGATGCTGAACCTGCTGTCGGTGCCATACACTTGTCTCTTTCTCCTAACGTAGGCTCCTTTTGGAGTGCTATTTTGAGCAGGCTCAAGAACCAGACCTTGAACTCGCACCCTGGTTAGGGTTCGAGTTCCGTTCTCAAAAACGGTCTCATATGAAAGGAAATCCTCCAATTCAGAAAGGCTGGGAGCTGGGAGTCCTTTCTGGCATTCGATGCCACACACTCGATTTACCGCCTTCTGGGCATCTGCTGCAAACATGGGGTTGGTGAGATGGAAAGTCCTTTCACTGACTACACGGGGTACTTTTCTCAGGTGCCACATAAAATCTTGTTCCATTTCAGATCCACCGACGAGGGTCCAGCCAAGGGTGAAAAATATCAACCCAAATATCATGTTTTCCATTTTGTTCTTCTGTTTTGTCCTTAAAAGTAGAAAAAAGAAAGAGAAGCTTTATAATGTTTTCTTAAATGTTACTTACCCATTTCATTTATCCCTTGGGTCCTAAATGTACCTTTGCCACAAATAGGAGTCCTTATTTTCACCTTACTTAGATTTTACTGAGATCAGATAGTCTACTGAGTTCTTACAAACTTCCAAAATCAATCTCTCTCTCTCTCTCTCTCTCTATATATATATATATATATATATATATATATATATATATATATATTTTATATATATATATTTTATATATATATATATATTTTTTTTTTTTAAACCAACCTTCCTTTCACCAGTTCTAACCCATCTCTCCAGAATGCCCACTGCTGGGAGAGTAAATAGAGTGGGGTCCTCTGTTGCCTAAGCCATACTTTCTCTCTAGGTCTCCTACTACCTCATTTTCAGATAATATATAAATAGAAAAGAAGCAGATGTTCTGCAGTTTTTCCTAGCACTTAGCTCCTAAAAAGCAGGCTCATAAATTCTTCAATTCTAGAATGTAAATGCCTATCACAGACCTCAAGAATGTTCATTGGAATACAGTGGATTTCCCTGAGCCAGGATTTGCAGACCAAGGTGGTGACAAGATGCAATGCATTATCATAAAATAATGTTCTAAATGCAGAAGAGGTTTTGGAAATAAGTAAATGATTTTATGTGCTGTTGATCTGCTTTGATTTTTACAGAGCCTTTGGTCATAAAAATAAATATATAGCACAGGCTATCTTATGCTGAAGTCAGAAAAATGTACTGTTCATTCAATATTAAAGTTGTTCTTGGAACCACATATTCATATGGTAGAACTGATGTTTATCAGCTGTTGTTTGGGAGGGAGACAGGGGAACAGGTAGTGTTAGAATTCTTTGGAGTAGCAATTTTGAACCTCTCTGTGTCACTATTATTTATGCACTATACTCCAGGTCAAGTTTGTTTGTTTGTTTGCTTGCTTGCTTGCTTATGCTTGTTTGTTGTACTGGGAATCAAAGCCAGGGACATTCTACCTCTGAACAACTCTTCCAGCTCTTTTTATTTATTTTTTTTAATGTTTTTGGTACTAGGGATAGAACTCAGAGGTATTTTACCTCTGAACTAGATTCCCAACCTCATTTTATTTTTTATTTTGAAACAGGATCTCATTAAGTTTCTGGGGGCTTCGCTAAGTTGCTGAGATTGGCCTCAAACCTGTGATCCTCCTGTCTCAGCCTCTCAAGTACTGGGATTACAGGCATGTGGCACCATGCCAAGCACCAGTCATTTCTATCTAATAGTTAAAATAATATCAAGACTTAGCAAATAATCTGTACATTGCCCAAAGCAGTGGCAATTTAAGGTTATATTATTCCTATAATATCTTAACTCTCAATGCTTTCTAATATATATATTTTTTCCCATGGGAAGAAAAGTTAAAGAATGTTAGCACTGGCTCACCACCAGGGTACACCCATAACCCATGTGCTTTGGGGCATGCAAGGCAAAAGTCATCTGGTGGAGAGTTGAATAAGGGCACTTCTTAATACAACAGAGATTATTTTGTCATACACAAACATATAATTTTATTAGTATACTAATAGCATCCTTTTGATATAACAAATATTTATGCCACATTAACCTATTTATTGTCTAAACATGGTACAGTCCCCCAAACATGACATAATTAATCTAAGCCATCATACATTTGAAAACCTTAAGCAAACGTGGAATGGTCTTTATCATGACTTAGCAACAGCAAGATCATTTACAAGTTTTACCATTTCCATTTTTTCTCTCACACATGTATGCTGAGTAATGGTGCTTTTGGTTGATATTAGACTGTAGTGTTTGCTAAATAGCTTGTAATTCACTTTATTTTGCAGACAAGGCATTCTTCTGTGACGAGTGATGGATATTGTCAATAATCAATAAAGAAAATTCTTCAGAAAAATATCCACACTCATATCACATTTTCTAATCATCACCATAGCAATTTTTACTTTTTACAAAGTAGTAGTTATAGGTAATGGTTTTGTTGAGCCACTTTGTATCTTCTTTTGTTGTTTTCCATGCAATTTTCATGAGTATTTTACTTAATTGAAGTTTAAAAATCCAGTAACTCCACTGAGACCTTACAGTTGTGTGTGGTACTGAGTAGTTCTCAAAAAAAAAAAAAAAAAAAAAAAAAACTCTTTACCTACAAAAAATGCTGAAGTCAGATATATATATCAAAAAACTTCCTTGAATGCAATTTCTCTAAGGAAATTTCCCAAAATTATTTAAATTGTTTTTTCACTTAGTCTTTTATGGCAATTACTATTCATTATGTACTTAATAGACAATTTTATCAAATACTGAAAGTCACTATCCACACTGAAGACACATATCATGTATTTTGTACATGATACTAGTGATTTGTTGAGTAATTCTTTTTTATAGGAATGCTTTATACACATATTAGATGTGATATGATATATCAGTACATGATATCAAAGGATGTGGAACTCTTTTCCTAGTTAGGTTTTATTTTCTTTCACTACTATTAACTTAATTTTACAACTTTTTAGCTTTTTTTTGTCCTGAGAATTGAACTCAGGGGTGTTCTACCTCTGAGGTATATCCCAACCCTTTTTTTTTTTTTTTTTAATTTTGAAACAGGATCTTGCTAAGTTGCTGAGACTGACCTCAAACCTGCAATCCTACTGTCCTAGCTTCTCAAGTACTAGGATAATCCACCATGCTCAGTTAGGGATTAGAAAGGCAGAATGTAAATATTAGGTGATAACAGACAAGATGATCTTTTACTGTACAAATCATTGAGATAGGATATGGATCTCATATATAGAATTCTTATACTTTTTACCAAATAAAACATGTGCTCTTTGTCATAATTTTGTAGCCAGACTTTTAAGAAAGATCCATCAGAGTTCAGTTGTATTCAAGTCTAATTTCATTTATTGGTTAAGGGTATCATACTAGTTTTTAAATCTATGACCTTAATCAAAGACCTTGGCCAATGGTTGTTTGCTTCTTTCTTTCTTTTGGTTGGGGTTTTTGGTTTTGGTTTTGTACTGGGAATTGAACCCAGGGCATTCTACCTCCTAGCTACACCCGAGCCCTTTTTTTTTGTTTTGTTTTATATTGTTTTGGTTTGGTTTGGTTTGGTTGGTTGGTTTTAAAACAGGGTCTCACTGAGTTGCTGAGAGTCTTGCTATGTTACTGAGGCTGGACAGGAACCTGCAATCCTCCTGTCTCAACTTCCCAAGTACTGGGATTACAGATGTGTGCCACCATGCCTGGCTAACAATTTTGAAATTCTCAGTCTCATCAATCACTATTAAACCATACTTGGTGCAAAGCAATGAATGTATAGGTATGTATTTCCCCGTAGTATGTGCTCAGGTAAACATCCTCACAGCAGTAAAGAATGGTGGTTAAGAGCTCCTTGGTCTCTCACCAAAAGGATATTACACCAATGGTTATCTGTGTGTGGTGCCAATACTACTACCAGCAGCAGCATCACTTGGGAACTTGTTAGCAATACTATTTCTAACCTATCCCAGACCTACATTAGAAGCTCGCCTAGAAAGAAGTAGAGCTTCCCAGCCATATTTTAACCAGCCTTTAGATGATTCTGACACAGTGTGAAAAGTTTGAGAGCCACTATAGAAGCCAAGGCCCTGGGGTAGCAGCTTGAACTATTCCCCAGAAGGGAAGTTTCCAGGAATGATTGCTTAACTGGGTTGTATATAACATCTGTATTATCTGTGTGTACAAAATAGATTTATTATGACTCTGCTCTTTTACTATGTTGGCAACCGCTAACATGGGACAGCTCAGCACTTAATATAAAGAACAATCATAATTTAATTCCATATAAGTGGTTTAATATGTCTGGAAAAAAATCAAGTTCAGTAGACTCGCATGCAATGCTTCCAACATCTGATGCTAGGAATCACGCGATGGCATTGGCTCACTGGCCACAGCGTACCACAGGAATAAAAGCATGCCCAATTCTATCCTTGGGCTGAGAGAGGCAGTGCCTTGTAATACGACCTCTGAATCACAGTAATAAAAGGACATGGCTTTAGTTAGCCCGTCTAATTTGGTCTGTAATTTAAAATAGGACAAATGTTTAAGGACACTTCCTTTTGAAAAATCTAAGTTTGCCTTGTGGTAAAATGTCAATGTAAATGATAGTTCTTACTGATCAAGGGATCCACAGGTCAGAAGAAACATCTACAGGCCCTCATCATCCGAATGCACCAACTCATTGATCTAAAGAGACATGGTCCCAATTGGTAAGGCAGCTATTATATATTTTGAAAGCCCTAATGTCTTCCCCTTCGCCTCATTTTCCCTGCCTTCTATTATAATTTTCACTTTCCAGGTGGCTTGGATTTGGAGCTTCAAATTCCAATTTTGGTTAACGAAGTTAGATTGTAGTCATTGCTCTCCACTGTGAGTCAGTGTACACATAGTTGATTAGGGGTTGGATCCTGGGGACAAATGGAGTGGAAGGGAATTAGGGAGAAAGCAAGAATTCCACATCTGTGCCTAGTCTAATAATAGATGTTTCTACACATAACTACAAGAGATGGTTTACTGCTACTCTTTTGTTGCTTATGCTTTTGTATAAGTGTAATTTTTTAAATTTTATACTGGGAATTGAACCCAGAGGCATTCTACTTCTGGACTACACTCCTAGCCCATTTCATTCATTTTTTTTTAAAATTTCAAATCTGATTCTAAGTTGCTGAGATTGGCCTCAAACCTGCAATCCTCCTGTCTCAGCCTCTCAATTACTGTGCCCAGCTTATAAAAGTGGATTGTTGATAGTGTTTAGAATATGTGTATATCTAAACCAGCATAATGGTTACAAGTGCAGACCAAAGAGTAAAAAATCAAGGAACAAGAAGATTTGGGCTCAGTTCTCTTATCAGGCATTTGGGCAGGTCATGAACTCTTTGGGTTTCTCTTTTCTCATCTGTACAATGGGGATAATAGTCATGTTCATTATGGAATTAAATGAAGCAATATAAGCAAAGAATTACCACTAAGCCCATAGCACAGTAAGCAGTCAATACATATATTATTTTGTAATTACTGTCCTACTTTAATGGGTGAATTAATACCCCTTTAAAACTAGCTTATGAGCCAAACTTAGAGAAGAGAACATATCATTTCTAAAGTCAACTTTACAGTCAAATATTTTTATTATTGGAAAGTTTCCAGTTTACTCTCAAGTTCCCTTCTTTGCTCGTTCAAGGATAGTTTCACTTTGGAAACTTCCCAAATTAGTGCTTTTCTAATTACTCATTTCCATAAATATCTGGGGCTTTATAATATATTTTTGTTTTGTTTTGTTTTGTCTTGTGGTACTGGAAATTGAATCCAGAGGCATTCTACTTCCAAGCTACCCCTCCGCCGCAGCCCTATTTTATTGTTTTATTTTGAAACAGTGTCTGGGTAGGTTGATGAGTGTCTCACTACTTGCTGAGGCTGTCCTGGAACCTATGATCTTCCTGTCTCAGCCCCCCCAAGTACTGGGATTACAGGCATACACCACCACACCCGGCATTTTATAATGTATTTTTTTCTCATTGCTATTAGACTTAAAATGTGATTAAACATTATCCAACCACAAAACACTTGAATTGCATTTCCCGTGCCTTATTTATAGCCTAAATCTACATGAGGAATTCTGGAACTGCATCAGAACCTCATCCTGAAAAGAAACTAAGTCAATGTCCAAATAATTGAGAGCAATCTATGGTGAAAGAAAAACCTAACTTTGTTAACATATGTAGAGTGTATCAGCCTCAGCTACTTAGAGAGGCCCTCTGCAACTTAATGAGACCCTATTTCAAAATAAAGAATAAAAAATAGGGCTGGGGTATAGCTCAGAGGTAGAACACCTCTGGGTTCAATTCTTAGTACCCGCCCCCCCCCCCAAAAGCTGGATGTGGTGGCACACACTTGTAATCCCAGTACTTGGGAGGCTGAGACAGGAGGATCACAGGTTCACTGCCAGCCTCAGCTACTTAGTGAAGCCCTTCACAACTTAGACCCTGTTTCAAAATAAAGAATAAAAAATAGGGCTGGGGGTGTAGCTCAGAGGTACAATGCCTCTCCCCCTTCCCTCCACCTGAGAACTATATAGTTTAGCAAGGTAAGGCAGGCAGATTAAGGAAAAATTATATGGTTGCTTTTTGTATTAAGTATATAATTATTTTTCCTGGATATGAATGAAAATGAAGATGCTGACTTACCATCAGAGGAGCAGCACTGAACTGTGTTCCCTTACCAGTGATAAATGCACTTACTTGCCTTTTTTTTCACCGGGTCCCTTGTAATGTATAGTGACGTGGTTGTCCATATTCATGAATATAGTATGCTGACATGGGACGTAATTTTGCATTAAACCATCAAACATTTTCTGGAGGGCTTGTGTGGATTGGGGACTATTCTGTCTGATCAAAGATCCTATAGGACCAACTTATACTTTAATGTATATATTAAAACACATTAAAGTACACTTTAGGAATACACACACACACACACACACACACACACACACACACACAGCCCAGAGCAAATGGCAGCAATTATTATCATCATCATCATCAACATCCAACATCAGGAGTCAAAACCTAGTGGTGACTGCATAACCACTCTAAAACATTGCTGTTCTTTATTTAGCCATCTATGACCCTAATCACCTGCCCCTCCCAACACTGCTGCCTACATTTCCACACATACCTAAATGGGAACACATGCTCTCATCTCCTCTACTTTCATCTTCCACCTGTTAAGGAAGGGCTGACACACAACAGGGAGCCCTTGTGGTTTGACCCAAATCCTCTAAATAACTGCAGGCAGAAGTTATGTGTTAAGCAAAAGGCTACAGGCAGGGAGAGGGAGCATTATTAGTAACAATAAACAGGCATAAAGCAAGCATTAAAGAAATGGGTTGCATTTTGTAGAACACTCATTAAAAAGTTTCATAGTCACTTTTAGCTTGGAAATATAGATGCAGAAGAGAAGAGATATTTTATAAAGTTTAATTCCTGACCCATGGTAACCCTGACTGATTGTCCCTCACTGACTGGAGCACTTCATGGAGCAATACTTAAGCAAAAAAGTGCGTGGTGTAATCCCAGTACTAGGGAGGCTGAGACAGGAGGATCGAAGGTTCACAGCCAGCCTCAGCAACTTGTGAGGCTCTCCACAACTTAGTGAGACCCTATTTCAAAATAAAGAATAAAAAATAGAGCTGGAAGTATAGCTTGAATGTAGAATGCCCCTGGGTTCAATCTCCAGTACCACAAAAAAGAAAAAAAGTAGCACTGACAGTAGCAGACAACAATGGAGAGTAAGTATTGGGGTATTTCAATGATTACAAAAATAGTGGGTTTAAAGCCAAATCAACTTACCTTTGACACTTATTAGCAGAGTGACTTTGACAAGGGTGCCTATGGTGATATAGAGTAGTGTTGCTAGAGAAAAACAAGAATTGAAACAGAGTAGATAAATTTGCTTAGTTAGCAAATGCTCACTAAGTGCTAACACTACTGTGTATCATTTTAAAGCCCTTTTATTATTAGAATCTCTGATGGTCCTTCTAGGCTAGTGACTATGAAGACTATCAAGTTCTATGATCTCTTCCAATTCTAACGTAACCACAAGCGAGAAAACAAAAGTAATTCACTCATCAGTTATCCTCAAAAAGCTTCCATCCCTAGTGCTGTGGACTAGCACGCTGCTTGCTATCTATGTTGCTACCGCTAGGTGGCAAAGTTAGCCTGCTGATGGCGAACCTAAGTCAAGCATTTCAATTGTTTCCATTAACTCGGCTGTGAAATAGAATTTATTTTAAAGCATGGGAGATGGGCAGGGGGAGCAGGTCTAACAGGCTAATCATATACTAAACTGCTGTCACATATGGAATTTATCACATTTAGCAGACCCACCTCCAGGCCTCAGAGCCCATCCTGATGAACTGAAGGCTGATAATGCTGTCTACAGCCAGACAATTTTCTGGCAGGTGGTTTTCCAAAAACAGTTGTAGTGCCAGCACACTTCCACCGTGACCTACAGCACTGCTAAACTGTCACCAGATGTGCTTCAATTCATTTCAATACTAAGGAAAATCTGGAACCTGCCAACTATTTCACATATGTTTACCAAATACTTTATAATCCAGTACTCAGGGGTAAGCTCTCTGCCGATTCTGTGCTGGGAGTAAATGGCAAGAAAGTTCATTGACAGCGTGCCAATTTCTATTAAAAAAATCAGACCATAGTGCTATTTTCAAGTGGAGGTTCAAGAATGGAGACAAAGTAATGTCTGCTTTTAAAAGTCTGGCAGGACTTTGGGGAAAAGGAAGATGGTAAAAGTTGCATAGCTGATTATTTTACAGTAACCCACAACTTCTGTTTCTCATCACAATTGTTTTTTAAAAAGCCTCTTTTTTGATGTTGTTGTTGTTTAAGCTGTTTTTCCAGGACAAGTACATCTCAATTTATGCAATGGATGTGCTGTGTGTGAATCAAATTCGGGGTGATTAGTACTAAAGGAGTCTCAAGGGAACACTTTGCAAGCTTTTTCATTTGCTGATTTATGAAACACACAGCATAAGGCTCTCCTTACTTATCTTTGTGTTTTTCAAGTTAGACTTTGGAAGCAAGAATTTTCTGCAAATGTATTAGGTTTGCTAATTTTTATGGTCCTTAAAGCACCATATAGTCACAGAGTTTTTAGCTAATCATGCATCAGTTTTAAAATCATAAAATAATGACTAATTGGACTTTGCTCTTTCCTTAGCTCTCCACCTCAGATTTCTCATCTGCAAAGTTAACTGAGTACTAAGGCAAGGTCGTTTAATCCTTCCAAATTCTGAGTCTGATCCTACTGTTAAAATACAGTATACTTTTTGGACATGTGAGCACCGTGCACAAAAGATTTTAAAAAGGGGGAAAATGAACCCACACTAGCAATTAATGAGTACATAATATTTAGCAATCAAATGCTAAACAATCTCACATTTAAAAATATAAAAAAGACTATTAAAAGCATACAGGTTTCCAACCCATCTGGAAGAAAAGCAGGGAGAGTAGTATGTCTACCCTTACTCACACTAAAGAAACTTCTCTAGTGTTTCCTAATGAAAATGAAGTTTTATATGATGCTTGGTCACCACTTTTGAGCCTAGATGTCTTATTTGGCTGGGATTTTAACATTCTCTCTTCTAAATTATAAACCAGATTCTAAATATAATTCTCCAGGCAGTTAAATATGGCTTTTATAATCCTCTGTGGAGACAAATGTACTTAGGATAAAATGAGAGGTGATTTCAGAAGGCAGAAAAGTTAATAAAGGGGGAAGGAGTTCTAGATAGGGTAGTTTCTTTGTAAGTGAGTGGCAGTGTGACAGGGTCAGAGCGATCAGTCAGGAGTCTTTTTACAACTTTCCCAAAACTCTATTATAGAAAATCTCAGGACTATACAAAATCAAGAAAATAGTATAGAAAATCCGAGAGCAAAGTATAACCCCCATGTGCTCACCACTAAGCTTTGACAACTATCAAGTTTGCCAATGTGTTTCATCTATCCCCTCAAACACACTTTTTTTTTGGGGGGGGGGGGGAGTAGGGTATTTTAACGCAATACTTTGAGCTCGTTTCACCTCCTTATTTTCTAAACATTTTCCATTGCTTCTTTTGCTGACAAGGGCAGCCAAGTTGATAAATAAGTGGGGAGGGGGAGAAAGGCTCTAGCTTTCATAGGAACTGCCAAAGAAGCTTTCAAGGAGAGTAGACTTTCCAGGAACATGTTTTACACCTTTTTCAAAGGCATCTGTTAATAATCATAAAAATAAAGAGGGTCCCCTCTGGTCCTGCTTAAGTAGAAAGAATTCCATATATATTCCAATGCAAACACCATTCCAGGTTGCATGGAACTGGGAGGAGGCCCGCTTGCAAGATCGCCTAGGGGCAGAGTAGCTTCTTTGAGGGTTGAAAGTGCCAAGTTTGATCCCTTTCTTTAGCACCCCTCAAAGAAGCTCCTTTCGCCTGGGTCCTGCCTCTCTCGGGGAAACGTCCAGGTTCTATTGTCCCGCCCAGCCCGAGTCTCCATCCTTACCTGGGAATCTTAGGTCGGAGGCCTCTGCCCAGCCAGGATCAAAGAGCTCCCAAGGCGCCGCAGAGCTGGCGAGGGAGGGAGGGCGCGGTGCCACCCGGAGACTCGACGCCAGAGCCCAGCCACCGCCGCCCGAGCTGGTCTCAGTGACTGCAGAGGAGGCTGAGCCGAGCTGCGCCCCGCTGCCCGGAGAAGGGAGGAGAAAAGGGGGCGATGACGCGAGGGGAGGAGGTGGGCAAGAGGAGGGGGAGCGCAAAGGGGACGACCGTCCTTGAAGATGCTGGCCACCGCCGAACTCTCTGCCGACATCCCTGCCTGAGTTAGGCAGCCGGAGGGAAATCGGGAGCGGGTTCACAGGAAATGTCTGTCCCCCCGTGGTGCCCCTTAAGTGATCTCAAGAGTACACTGTAAAGGTGGGGCAGGTTGTTCATTAAAATCTCCTTCCCTCGGGCTTCCTACTGGGACCCAGCTATCTACGGTAACCAAGGACGACTACCCAATAGGGCCACTCGGACTTGTGTCAGAGGCAAAGGTCGCAGGTAGCCCAAAGTTCTCACCAAACAGAAACTCCACTCGAGGACCCAGGACTGCAGGCTGGGATGCCGGGACGCTCCGGGAAGCATCCTGTGCCGCCTCCAGGGGGCGTTCACGGGCTCCCTCGGCCCATAGAAAGCTAGTCTTGGCTAGTGGCTTAGGAGCTGTAGCCTTTATGGTCTTTTCCCAAGAGAATTAACTTTATCGTTCTCTCTAGCCCTTTGTTCTCCTCCTTAGTAGAGGCGCTCCTTGGAGATGGGCTAAGTGGGGAAGAGAACTTTTTTTTTTTGCGGTACTGGGGATTGAACTCAGGGGCATTCTACCTCCGAGCTACATTTTTTTTTTTTTTTTTTTTTTTTTTGCGGTACTGGGGATTGAACTCAGGGGCATACTACCTTCGAGCTATACCCCCAGCCCTATTTTTTATTCTTTATTTTGAAACTAAGTCTCACTAAGTTGCGGAGTGCCTCACTAGGTAGCTGAGGCTGGCCGCGAACCTGGATCCTCTGGTCTCAGCCTCCTGAATGCTGGGATTACAAGCTTGGGCCACCACGCCCGGCAAGAGAACTTCTTTTATTCAGCTTCTACTGGGTGACACGTCTAGGGGAAGATGCACTGATAAAACAATGAGTACAAAAATTCGATCCTCAAGGCAGAGACAACAAATAAGTGCACAAGTATTTGTAACAGAAGATCTCAGCATGCCCCATGACAGTTGGTTCATTATTGGGTCATTGCATTTCTCAGATTTCTATGTTTGTTTGTTTGTGTGGTGCTGGAGATTGAACCTACAGGTATTCTACCTCTGAGCTGTACCCCCAGCACTACTTTTTTTTTTTTTAACAGTGTCTAAATTGCTGGGATTGGTAGTGAACCTTCAATCCTCCTGTCTTAGCCTCCAAATACACGCCCAGCTTCTGTGTATTTTTTAACAAAATGAGATCATGATATATGCAATTTTGTTTTTGTTTCCCCACACTGCATTTTACATATACATTTCCCCCATTTAATTAAAATATCCTGGTAATCCTTATGTGGTATAATAGATTTAGTTTTGAAGCTCTCTTTCTCACCAAATAGATCATAATATTCATATTTAAATTTGGATAATAGTACTCACATTTGAAGTTGAATCATCACTACCTACCACAAGACTTGGCATGTGGTGGGTGCTGTTATGTGTTAAGCTAAAAAATAAAAAGTTTACTAGTCAAGTGAAATGTGCACAAGGTATGGAGAAAAGCCCAGAACTCAAAATGGGAATCCTGTCTGAATCTAAACAGCTGTGTGCCCTGGGCCTCAGGTTCTTCACCTGCAAACTGGGGGGGGAGAGGGGGGTTACAAAGAAAAGTGATGACCTCTATCAGCCCCTGCATGATTAAGTCTGTACCACTTTGCTTTTTTTTTTTTTTTTTTTTTTTTTTTTTTTTTTTTTTTTTTTCTAGATTTGATTCCTGAGAAATTCAAACCAAAATAGCATACTTCCCTTTCCAAGGCTAAATCTGCTTTGTAATGGAAATGTACTTGGAAAGTTTTGGCTATGGAAAGACCAGAAGAGGAGATGTTTCGTAGTTCATGGTCACGGTCTAAGTGATGATTCAGCCTTAGAGAAGGTGACTAACTCTGCAGCTGGAATCTTCCCAGTTAACTTTTTTTTTCTTTTTTGCAGTACTAGGGATTGAACCCAGGGGCTTTCTAGCTTCGAGCTATACCCCCAGTCCTATTTTTTATTCTTTATTTTGAAACCAGGTCTCACTAAGTTGTGGAGGGCCTCACTAGGTAGCTGAGGCTGGCCACGAACCCGGATCCTCTGGTCTTAGCCTCCCAAATGCTGAGATTATAAGCATGCGCCACCACGCCCCGCCCCAGTTAACTTTTAATCCCCAGGTTTGATCAGAACCTTACATTCCTTAGGTAGTGTGGCACTACATGTTCAAAACTTCAGGAACCCTTGGTGAAGGCAGACTGAGAATATTAAGCAGACGAAGTACGAAAAAAAATAGGTGACATTTGTCCTCCAATTAGATTTACTCTTATAGAAGCTACCTATCATCCACTCATTCGAGAAGCAGTTGCTAGCCTTCCACAAACCTGCATAATCATTGACTTTCTCTATCAATGTGGCCCAAGGAGGAGAAATGAAGTATTCCCAAGAGAAATCTGAAAGTTGGGCTCCTTGGTGCAGCTATGGTTGATATAGGCCCTCCGCCACTGGACCTGTCCTGTCTGGTGGACAGTGTTGATCTCTTGTTCTTTTGTGAGAACACTGCTAAGGAATCATTCGTTTCCATGTATGCCTCCTGAGCAGGACCATGCGACCCTCAAGGGCAACAAAACTTGTACATGTTCAGCACTAAGTACAATATCTGGAAATTAGATATCTAATAACTGCTGAGAAAAGTCAAAGGGTCCGAAAAATGAACCCAAATAGAGAGAATCTCTGTCACTCTCATCTGTAGGTTATAGTAGATACAATTATCAGGAGAAACTGCATTTCTCCTATAAATTATTGAAACCTAACCTAGACTGTCATGAATAAAGGACAATCAAAAACTCAAAGAGTGCGTGAACACCAGGGATTGTAGCCAGGACTAACACTGGGCCGCAACCAGAAAGTGCCGAGGTCAGGATTTCATAGGATGTTGCTGGAGGAGAGAGACTCTTGTAAAGCTAACTTCATAGGAATGAAAAAAGGGCCTAATGAAGCAGAATCATTCATATTTCAAACGTGGAAGTTCATGACAACTTTTGGGTTTATTTTTTATTATTACTGCATGGTTTTATTTTTGTTGTTGTTCCAGAAATGGAGATAAATAACTAAAGGACATGAGTAAGGCTTCAATAAAGATTTTTATCAGAGCCAAAATTATCCAGGACAGACCACATTTTCAATTATGTACCCAAACAGGAAGAATAAATGCTGTTTTCCCTGTTTCAAATATAATTTGCCTGAAAAAGTAGTCCTGAGGGTTAAAAGTGAGAATGAATGTGGATTCCCTTAGTTGGCATTTGGTAGGTGCTTAGTAACTAGAATGCATTCCAACTCCATAGATCCAGAGACGTGGCCCTTGGTGCAGAGCACAGTGAGTGGCATATGGCAGAGGCCACCACTTCACTCCAAAATTGCGCTTCCAGGTGATTCCCAGGAGAGACAATAGAACTTGTTGGGTACCCAAAATGTCAGCTTCTTCTCTCTGTTGTGTTTTCCTTTCTCTGTGAGTCAGCTGTCCATCCCTGGGACAAAATACCCAAAAAATCAATTTAAGAAGGAAAGGCTTATTTTGGTTCATAGTTTTAGTCCATGGCTCCATTACTTTGGATCTGAGAAGAAGCAAAACATCATAGCAGAGGGTGTGGTAGAGGAAAGCTGTTGGCCTTCTTGCATATAAGGAAAGGGCCAGGGCAAGATATACCTTCCAGGGCATATTCCCAGTGACCTGACCTTCTCTAACTAGGTCCTGCCTCCTACAGCTTCCCCCACCTCCCAGTAGCTCATTCAATTATGAACATGTCAATGGTTAGTCCATGGATGAGAACTGCACCCTCATGATTCAATCAGTCCCAAAAGACCCACCTCTTAACATTGCTGCGTTGAGGACCAAGCCTTCAATACTTGAGCCTATGGGAGACATTCCAGATACAGACCCATAACACTTTCCCTGTCGCACTACACCCCAAATTCTGAGTAGATCCAAAGTGTCAAGTCAGATAGCAGACTGTTATGGTTTGGATCTGGAATGTCCTTCAGAAAAGCTATGTGCTGGCAATGCAGAAATGTTCTGAGGAAATCATCGAATGAGGGCTCTAACCTCATCAGAGGATAAATTCACTGATATTGATGGATTGTTTTTTTTTGTTTGTTTGGTTGGTTTTTTTTTGGTATTGAGCGTTGAACCCATAGGCAGTCTATCTCCAAGCTACACCCCCAGCCCTTTATAATTTTGAATCAGGGTCTCCCTAGGTTGCTGAGGGTCTTGCTAGGTTGCTGAACTTAGCAAGTTGCTGAACTGGACTTGAACCTGCAATCCTCCTGCTTCAGTCTCCCAAGTAGTGGGATGACAGGTATGTACCACCATACTTGGCTTGGATTAATCATTTGAATGGATTTACTGGGTGGTAACTATAGGTGGGGGGGGGCATGACCAGAAGAGATGGGTCACTGGGGGCATGGCCTTGAGGACCGTATCTGCTCCTAGTCTCTCCTAGTCTCTCTCTCTCTCTCTCTCTCTCTCTCTCTCTCTCTCTCTCTCTCTCTCTCTCTCTCTCACACACACACACACACACACACACACACACACGTTCATATTCTTTGTCACTCTCTCTGTCTCTGTCTCTCTCTCTCTCTCTCTCCCTCCCTCCTTCTAGCCTCCATGAATTGAGCAGCTCTCTTCCCCCATTCCCTGTTACCATGATGTTTCTGCCTTGAAGCTGGCCTACTATGGACTGAACCTATGAAACTGTGAGCCAAAATAAAAGTTTTCCTCCTCTAAGTTGTTCTTATTGGGTATTTTGGTTACAGCAACAAAAAAGCTAACCAATACACAGGCATTGCAGCATGACCAGTAAATTGGAAGATTTCCATTAAAGTCCATAAAACCTATTTCTGATTTTTGTGAAGAATTAGATCAGGCAAGTCTGGTTCACATCCTCTCATGGCAGTCATCAGCTGAAGCGAAGCAGGTACTAACAGTTTCAGATGCAGCTGGCCCTGTGTGCTTAAGCTCCTCAACACTTGTATTGCCAGCTCCACGTTCTGTCTGAGAACTGGCTTCCAGTTGTCAACTCCAAGGTATCATCGTTTCTCTTTGTCCAACTGTGCTACTTGAGGGCTGAGGGCTACCAGAAAAAAATCAGGTCCATTTGCATATCGGAAAGATAATCCTGGAAGCAGAAGAAATTGTTTTGGGGAGCGAGACAGGATGTGAAATAGAAGATTAAGCTTGAAAAAGAGCAGCCAAGAGGTTATTCCAGTAATTTCAGCTGTATATTATGCTGGTTCAAGCAAGGCAGCAGCCCTGGAGACAGGGAGAGGACAGATTCCAGAGGTATGCCAGAGGTATAAAGGAAGGAAGGAAAGGGAGAATTTAAAGTAAATCAAGGCCATATAACAAAGATATTTATTGTAATGACATTAACAGAGTAGCAGAAAAATAGACACAAAGCAAATGCTCTTCAAAACAAAATGGTTAAATACACTGGTATATTCATATTCTAGGACATTATGCTACTATTATCAGGAATCAATCAGATCCAAATTAGCTGCATTGCAGAAATTTCCTTGTAGTACAGTTAAATGAAATTCATTGAGGAACATATGTAATATAGTCCCACCGGGCCTGATGGTACATACCTATAATCCTAGTACTTGGGAGGCTGAGACAGGAGGATCTCAGGTTCAAGACTAGCCTCAGCAACTTAGCAAAATTCTCAGCAACCTAGTGAGACCCTGTTCCAAAGCAAAAAGAAAAAAAAAATTAAAAAGGGCTGAAGATGTAGCTCAGAGGTAGAACACCTCTGGGTTCAACCCCTAGTACCACACACACACACACAAAAAAAGATAATCTTGCTGACAGAAAAGCAACACCCAAGAAAGTTGCAAATGTCTGCACATATATATATATATATATATATATATATATATATATATATACAAACATGTGTGTTTTATTATGATCAGGGAATAAAGGAGAAATATGAAATATATATATTTTTTAATGTGGGGGTAAGTGGAGGAAGAAATAAGGGGAAAGAAAAAACTGTATGATAAAAAGCCTGTGATTTTATTTTTGTCAAATTGTATATGTATTTGTAGACATAAAAAGATGCATGAGATTGTTATATGGTGTTTTACAGATTCCAATTAGTTTTAACTTTCTTATGTTATAGAGAATTTATATTTACCCCCACAATATGTATACTAAAAATACTTTAAAGTAAAGCATATTAACTTTTAAACTCATTTTAGATACATTCTCATTGTAGATAAACACAAATCAAGGTGTCTTTTTTCAGCCATTTCAACATCCCTCTCATAGGAGATCGTGATATCTTGCTCTAGCAATTTACCTTCTCTCTCTCTCTCTCTCTCTCTCTCTCTCTCTCTCTCTCTCTCTCTCTCTCTCTCTCTCTCTCTCTCTCTCCCCCTGATTTTTTCTTATTAAAAAAATGGGAATAAACTAACCAAGATGTCCATCAACAGATGAATGGATTACAAAACTATGGGATATGTACACAATGGAATTTTACTCAGCCATAAAAAACAAAATCATGTTATTTGCAGGGAAATGGGTGGAATTGGAAAACATTATGCTAAGTGAGATTAGTCAGTCACAAAAAGTAAAAAATTGTATGCTCTCCCTAATATGCAGAAGCTAGGGAGAAAGTGGGTCATAAGAAGGACTGTAGATGAAGAAGGAGAAACTCCAGATAAGAAACGTCTAGATAACCCTAGACAAAGAAGGAGAAACCCTAGATAGATTAACTTAAGGTGATGGAGGGGAGGGGAACACCCTAATGCACACGATGTACTTTCACAAACATATCAAAGTCAATCACTAAACTGAACTTGAGAAGGAGAGGGAGGGAGTGGGGCGGGAATTGGGGAAGGGTTAAATGAGAAATGTTTCATACATGCCTCTACCAGCTTGTACCTAACAAAGATGTATGTTTACAATGCACCAATAATAAATTAATTAATTAATTAAAAATGGGAATAATAATCTCAACCCTGAGAGGTTGTTATTAGGGTCAAATAAGAGAATATCCATGTAGTACCAGCCCATAGAAGGCTCTCCACAAACCCAGCTACTGTGTTCAGTACTCTGGATGCCACTCTTTGCACCGACTCACCCGGGTGACATGGCTGATGGATTCAGCCATGGCCTTTAGTTCCTATCTGACCATCCACTTATACTTTTCTTTCCAGTTCCAGGGATCCTGGCCCCCACCCCTTCTCTCTTTGTGGACTTTGATCAGTTACTTGAGAACAGGAAGAAATTCTGGGCTGCTGTCCAGTGAGCAGGCACCAAGGCCCACAATTTCTTCCTCATCCTATTTTTAGCTAACTGACTTCTTCATTGAGAATTTACCTTTAAACTGGGCATGATGGCACACACCTATAATCCCAGTACTAGGGAGGCTAAGACAGGAAGACCACAGGTTCGAGGATAGCCTCAGCAAGTAGTGAGACTCTCATCAACCTAGCAAGACCCTGTTTAAAAATAAGAATAAGGCTGGGGATATAGTTCAGAGGTAGAATACCCCTGGGTTCAATTCCCAGTACCATAAAAAAATATTTCACCTTCAGATTCAGGGTATGTTTTCAAATCTGCTGGCCACAGTTAATTTAATAAAATTTAATTTAATAAAATAATGAAAGCCTTTTTTGTAAGTTTTTTTGGGGGGGGATATTTTTTGTTTTGCAAGTTTTGCCTACAACATAAAGAATAAGATTAAACAAACGTGGGATTTAGGTGTAATAGCAAGACTAAGTGTTATCTGACTAGCTAATATATTTACAAAGGTGCCACTCTCCTTCCGCAACCCCACCAAATATAATAGAAATGATTTTAAACTTTGACATAGATTTGGTCAAATCACTGTGACAAAATTAAAATCATCTTATTCTGTGTCTACGTTCCTGGCACAACCAGGAACTGACATTGTTTATGGTATTATAGTTTTATTTTTAGCCAAGAAATTCCATGTAAGACTGAATAAAACTTAACCATTCAGTTTTCTGAATTCTCTGTTTGTTTGGTTGGTTTTTAAAAAAAGATATAGATAGGGAAAATGTATAAATATATTTATGAATGTAAATCACTTGATAGTATCCCTCAAAGGTTAGCTTGAATAGCATAGTATACTAAAACTAAAGTCTGCCCCAGCCCAGAGCTTTACCAAAGGAACAACCAGGAATTCTTAGATTTTTTTTTTTGCTTTGCTTTGTTTCATATTTTATTTGTGTTAGAATTTCTGAAGAGTTTCCTTCTTCTTCTATCTCCAAATTCCACTCAGTTTTCATCAAACAGCAGAGCATTTTTAGCATTTTACAAAACAAGCTTTTGGATGTGGCAACTCATGAGAAAAATTCTATTCAGTTTGGTTCCCACAATTAACATATAGACAGAAACGAACATTCACTGAAAGTTTATAATGCCTCAGACATCGGCATGTTGGATGAGGTAATTCTTTGTTGTAGGCGGCCATCCTGTGCATCATGGGATGTTTAGTGGCACTCCAGGCCACAAAATATCAACAGCATACCTCTGCTTCACCCTAACCCCAGTGTGACGACCAACAAATATCTCAATAAATGTCCCTTGAGGAGAAAAACACTCTGGTTGAGTACTACTATGCCACAGCTCCTTAATAGCTGGATCTTAAGCAAGGCTCAGTCCACTGGAGTCCTGCAAGGCAAACAATTCCAAAAGAAGGAATGCGTGGCATATCCCACTTTGCATTATTATATTCTGGAAATTTGGGGTGCTTTGGGTTTTGCTTTTACATTAATTACAAAGGAAAGTTTCTTAGAAACACTTGGTGGAAACAGATAGTGATCTCTTAATATTAGCTGAAAAAGCAGTGCCTCGAGACAACCCAATTCATTAACCTCTTACAAGCATTAGTCAAGAAACAAGCTTTGCAAGTTTATCTAAATAGTTACTACAAATATTCTTTTGCCCACTCCCACCTGGTCTCCCTGGAATTTTACAGGATACATTAACCCTCAAGCTACTTGAGATAAAATAAGAACACTGCTTAAAGGAGCTAAATAAATAGTAAAGATTTAACTAATGGAAAAGAATTTTTATATACGTGTTGTATTTTTAAGAATTTTTATGTATGAAAAGAATTTTTATGTACATGTTGTAACCTTGACTGGTTGAGGATGACCTTTGGAGGAACAGGTCTGTGGAAATTCCTGTTCTATATGCCTCATTGCAAAAAAAAAAATAGTATAAAATAGCTACTAACAAACAATAAAACAGATACGTTTCTTCACTGCATTCGGTGTGAGTGTATTCTTGCGACCTCGTCTCATTTCACACCTGTTGAGGGACCCCTGACCCCACTGCCTCAAGGGCTAGACCCCGGCACTACTACTCACTCTTCTAGACACTTCACCAGATAATTTTATGTACTCTTTACAGCAGAGACTATGAGAATTTAGGAAATTTTCTCAAGGTCCCATAGTGGGTTAGTAAGTAGGGGGTTATTGGAATTTCAGCTAGTATAATTCTACAATTGTTCTCATCTAGAAATCATGGAGACAGAGAGAGAGAGAGAGAGAGAGAGAGAGAGAGAGAGAGAGAGAGAGAGAGAGAGAGATCTGACTTACAATCTGTTATACTTTGGCTCTGAAAGGTCTCTTGGAGGCTCCTGTGTTGAAGGCTTGGCCCCAGGGCAGCAGAATCCAGAGGTGGAGCCTTTGAAAGGTGATTGGATTTTGAGGACTCTGACCCCATTGTCTCAGTCAGCATTTTCACTGCTATAATCCAAGACAACTGACCCCACAACTTAGAGACAGGAAGGTTTATTTGCTCACCGTTTTTGGTGGTTTTTTTTAAGAGATCTTGGAATTTAGTCCCTGTAGGACCAGGGTGAGGAGGAGCTGGATCAAGAAGTAGAGAGAGAGGGAGAGTGCAGGACCTCTGCTCCTCACACCACGAAGGTCAAAGCAAGAGAGCCATATATAGCCGCCAAGGCCACACTCTCAGAGACCCTCCCTTGCAGCCAAGTTCCCCTTGTATCTAGCCAAGTACCTTGTTTCTGTAAGAGCTAGAGGGACATTCTAAATCCAAACCATTATACTCATCAATAAATTAATTCATCAGTGGATTAATCCATTGATGAATTCATTATTGAATGGACTACTGAGAGGAAACAATAAGAGATGGGATCTAGCTGAAGGGAGTAGGTCTTCCGAGGTATGCCCTGGGGACCAAACCTGGCCCCTGGCCCTTCCTCTCTCTGCTCCCTAGCTGTCATGAGCTAAGCAACTTTCCTCTGCCATCCCTTCCACCATGATGGTTTGTTTCACCACAGTCCTAGAGCACAGGAGCCAATCATCCGTGGACTGAAACCATGAGTTAAAATCCATCTTTCCTCCTTCTCCTTGTTTTTCTCAGATATTTTGTCACAATGATGAAAAGCTGACTATCACAGGTACAACATTTCTTAAAACTGAATGTTTTAAGAAGTTTTTTCTGAGTGTCATTCCTTCCTAATACTTTCCTGCATCCTCAAACACTGTCCTTGACCCCTTGGCATGCTCATAGATGCCGTCAACCTCCAGCTCTCCCTTCCAACAAAAATCTCATTTTTCCTTGAGAGATCAAAGCTAATATGCAATTTTTTCCTTTTCTTCTT
Organism: Graphiurus murinus; assembly: GCA_004027655.1. NCBI lineage: Eukaryota > Metazoa > Chordata > Mammalia > Rodentia > Gliridae > Graphiurus > Graphiurus murinus. The sequence continues at coordinate 9,810 of PVLC010001338.1, read as the reverse complement.
TAGCTTTTTCCTCTTCATCTCAAAACTTTCTAGCACTAGCTAACACATCCTTCACCATCCTTGTTTCTAAGACCAACAACATTAAATCACATCCTCCTCTCTTCCCCCTGCTCTTACTTCATGAATTATCCCTATTACAAGTTATACCAATAAAAATCTTCAGTTCTTCCCTAGGTCTGAAAACACACTTATCCTGCTGTGATGGTTAATTTTATGTGTCACCTTGATTAGACCATGTACTCAAATATTTGGTCAAACATTATTCTAGATGTTTAAGTGACCATATTTTTTAGATGAAGTTAATATTTAACTCAGTTGACTTTGGGTAAAGCAAATTACCTCTATGGTGTGGGTGGGTCTCATCCAATCAGTTGAAAGTTTTAATAGAAAAAGATTGTCCTCCTAGAGAAAGGAGGGATTTTGCTAGCAGATTACCTTGGGCTTAAGGTGAAACTCTTCTCTGGGTCTCCAGCTTGCCAGTCTACCCTGCAGATTTTGAACTTGCTAGCCCCATACATTTGCATAAGCCAATTACTTAGAATATATCTCTCTGTATATTCATCCTATTGCTGTTTTTCTGAAAAATCCTTCCTAAAATACATTTCTACTGAAACTGCTTTGCGTCTAAGCTCAATCTCCCCCTTCTCCACAGTCAGCCCCACTAACTTCATTCCTTCCTTGGATAGGCTTGTTCTTACAGCCTCTGGAAGGTGATGTTTGAAATGTTGAAGATTAGCCGGGCGTGGTGGCGCACGCTTGTAATCCTAGCATTCGGGAGGCTGAGACTGGAGGATCAGGGTTCGCGGCCAGCCTCAGCTACCTAGTGAGGCACTCTGCAACTTAGTGAGACTCAGTTTCAAAATAAAGAATAAAAAATAGGGCTGGGGGTTTAGCTTGGAGGTAGAATGCCCCTGAGTTCAATCCCCAGTACCGCAAGAAAAAAAAAGAAATGTTGAAGATTCTGCATGGTAAGGACAAAAACTATATCCATTTATTTCATTGTTACATTTCCCAAGTCATCTTGCACAATTACTTGAACACAGTAGACAATTAAGCTTATTTATTTGAAATATCAAACTTTTCCTCTAAATAATATTAAAAATAATTGAAACTGGGAAAATTGCAACAATATCCTTTTGATATTTCTAGACTTAGATATTTGTTTTTGAACTGTTATTAACAATACCCATTCTGGGAGATTTAGTCTTCTTTTCCCTTAAAACAATGTTCTTCAGAAAGTTGTGATTAAAAAAAACCCAAATACCAAAACCCGTAGCTTTGTTTATGGAATTTCAAGATCAGGCTAATCATCCCACAACTCAAGTGGTGATGAGTGGCTGGTAGCTACTCTTTCACTTGCCTAAAAGTTTAATATCTCCATCCCCTCCATAATGCCTAGTATGCCCACAGAAATTTAGAACATTAGGGGAAGTCTAAATTATGTGTTTAATTACATTTTTAAGTCAATAAGGGGGAGAAAAGCAACAGGGTTGAGAGACCACTTATTTCTGATGTCAGTGAAAACAGTTTTATTGGATGGAATTTTGACTTTTATGCTAAAAAACAGAAATTGTATTTTAAGACAGAAACATACTTTTAGAGAATTATAAGCTTTTAATGACACACTGGGGACTTACCATGGATGTTTTTAAAAAGTTTTCAGCAATGCTCAGAATGCTTAAAATTGAAGAGGTAAAAAGTTTACTTACAAAATCACTACAAATCAAATCACTGTCATTTTTACATTTGTCTTTGGTTCTATAGTCCTTGCCCATATGAATGTATAATTTTTCCACTTTATTACAAAAGCTTTTAAACAGACATTACTCTGTCCATAGCACTTTTAAAAAATACATTTCAAAGTAAGTTATAGATAGCAGTATACTTTGTCACAACAAAGTGGGGTTAGTGCTAGGTATGCAAGGCTGGTTCAACATTCAAATATCAATTAATATATTCCATCATACCAAGAAACTAATGGAGAAAAATCATGTGACTCAATAGATGCATTAAAAAAAGCATTTGACACTCCAACATATAGGAACATGTAGAAATTTCATCCACAAGACCTCTAAAGCTTAGGAATTAAAACAAGAATTAATAAGCGAGATAGCATTCAACTAAAATGTTTCTGCTCATCAATCAAAGGAAACCATCAAGAGTCTAAAGAGAGAGCCTGCAGAATGGGAGAAGATCTTTGGCAGCTATCCCTCTAATAGAGAACTAATACCTAGAATATACAAAGAACTTAAAGACTTTATACTAAAAAAAAAAAAAACTGAATAACTTAATCAAGAAATGGGCAATTGAATTGAATAGAAATTTCACAAAAGAAGAGATACAAATGACCAATAAAGACATGAAAAATGTTCAACATCATTAGCAATCAGGGAGATACAAATAAAAACTACACTGAGATTCCATCTAACCCCAATCAGAAAGGCAGTCATCGGGAAGTCAAAAAACAATAAATGTTGGTGAGGATGTGAGGAAATTGGAACTTTTCTACACTATTGGTAGGATTGCAAATTAGTTCAGCTGCTACAGAGATCAGTGTGGAGATTCCTCAAAAAACTGGGAATGGATCCACCATATGATCTGGTTATACCACTCCTGGGTATCTTTCCAAAGAGGCCAAAATCAGAGATCTACAGTGGTTCATGCATATCCATGTTCATAGCAGCACAATTTACAATAGCCAAATTATGGAACCAACCTACGTGTCCATCAACAGATGAATGAATTACATAATTATGGGATATATATATAATGGAATTCTACTGAGCAATAAAGAAGAAGAAAATTATGTCATTTGCAAGAAAATAGAAGGACCTGGAGAACATTATGTTAAATGAGATTAGCCAATAACAGAAAGTGAAGGGTCATATGTTTTCTCTAATATGAGCAAACTAGGGAGAATTGGGATACCAGGGGGACTTCAGATAATGGAGGAGAAACCTCAGTGAAGCCAGGGAGGTGGTCTAAGGGAAGGAAAAGGAAAAGGGGAAGAGTGAGGTTCATTAGTGGAATTACTACCATCAACTATGTGTACATATGTGAAAATACCAACATCAATCTCAGTACTCTGTATTGGGAAGGGGGGGGGGGAGATGGGGAGGTGGGGAGGTATCTACCCAATGTTATGTCACCATCAGTATGATTTACATTATGATGTGAGGCTATAATGCACCAATAAAAGCATATATTTTTTTTAAAAAAAGCATTTGAGAAAAAAAACCCGCTCAGTTAACTAGGAATGGAGAGTGTCTCATTCATTTTCTGTTGTTATAACTGAATACCACAGACTGGGTAATTCTGAAGGCTGAGAAGTCCAAGAGCATGGCACTGGCATCTGGTGAAGAACTTGCTGCATCGTAATAACAGCAGAAGGAATTACACAGTGAGGCAGGGCAGGCGTGTAAGCTCAGATCTCTCTTCTTCCTAAAAAGCCACTTATTTCCAGGTCTTTGACCCATCTGGAATCTACTCTTCTGCAGGGTGAGAGGTAGGGATTTAATTCCATTTTTCTACAAATGGATAACCAGTTTTCTCAACACCATTTGTTGAAAGGCTATCTTTTCTCCAACATATATGTTTGACACCTTTGTCGAAAATCAATTGGCCAAAAGTGTGTCTATTTGTTTCCATATCTTCTATTCTGTTTCATTGGTCTATGTGTCTGTTTTTGTGCCAATAACATGCTGTTTTTATTATTATGGATCTGATCAGAGACTTTGAAGCTACTAGAGGAGGGCAGGGCATAGGTCCAACACTCCAACATATAGGCACAGATAGAAACTTCCTCAATAAGACTCCCAAAGCTCAGGAAATCAGAACAAGAAATAATAAATGGAATAGCATTAAACTAACAAAGTTTTGCCCATCAGATGAAACCATCAAGAGTCTAAAGAGATAGCCTACAAAATGGGAGAAGATCTTTGACATCTATCCCTCTGATGGAAGACTAAAATCTAGAATACACAAAGTTCTTAAAAGACTTAACACTTAAAAAAAAATAAGTCAACCAAGGAATAAGCAGTTGTACTAAATAGGTATTTCACAAAAGAAGAGATACAAATGGCCAATAAATATATGAAAAATGTCCAACGTCATTAGCAATCAGGGAGATGTAAATCAAAACTTGCTGAGATTCCATCTAACCCCAATCAGAATGGCAATCATCAAGAAGTCAAACAACAATAAATGCTGGCGAAGATGTAGGGAAATAAGAAGTCTTCTACACTATTAGTGGGATTGCAAATTAGTACAGTTATTGTGGAGATCAGTGTGGCAATTCCTTAGAAAGCTGGGAATGGATCCACCATGTGATCCAGCTATACCACTCCTCCTAGTTATCTTTCCAAAGGGACTGAAATCAGAAAATTTTAGTAATATATACATATCCATGTTTATAGCAGCACAATTCATAGTAGTCAAATTATGCAACCAACCTAGGTGTCCATCAACAGATGAATGGATTACAAAATTATGAGATATACACACAATAGAATTCTACTCAGGAATAAAGAACTAAATTGTGTCATTTGCAGGAAAATGGATGGACCTGGAGAACATTATGCTAAGTGAGATTAGCCAGTCACAGAAAGTGAAAGGTCATATGTTTTCTCTCATATGTGGAAGCTAGGGAGTAATTGGAATACCAGAGGGACTCCAGATAATGGAGGAAAAACTCCAGTGGAGCCAGGGGGGTGGTCTAGTGGAAGAGGGGTGGGAGGATCAATGAAAGAATTACTTCCATCAATAGTATGTGCGTATATGAGAATACCAATGTCAATCTCAATATCCCGTTTGGGGAAGAGGAGAATGAGAAGGGAGCCAGGGGAAAGCCCACCAAGTGCTGTGTGCATGTAAGTCACCATCACTTTGAACTACAGTATGATGTGAGACTATAATGCACCAATAAAAGTAGTTTAAAAAGCCACTAATCCTGCCATGGGGGCCCGATCCTCACAACTACCTAACCTTAATTACCTCCCAAAGACCCCACCTACAAATACCATTAATATATGAATTTAGAGATTAAGTTTGCAGTATATTAACATTCAAACCATAGCAGAGAGGATCTTCCTTAATCTGATGAAGAATATTTATAAAACACCTAGAGCTAAGAACTTGCTTAAGGGTGAGAACCTGGAATCTATCTTCGTAAAATTGGTGATAAAGCAAGGGTTTTATTATAAAGGGAATTGGTGATTAATTCCTACGTTTCTAACAGCATGACGGGTTTCTTCCAGAGACTACTAAGCATCAGCAGATTATATAGTGGGGGAATTCCTTTGAGATGCTTTTGTATTTGAGATGGGACATCTATGTTAGAGGTATAGTTAGAAAAAGGAATCTGAAAAGTTTAGGTAAGAGTGGAGCTCTAAAATAACTATGTTAAGATATGTGTAGATGAAGATGCCAAGGAAAATAATAACGTTAATATTAGGTATTATTTGAGCACTAGATATGTTCTTGGATTTCTTTAAAAGTAGTTTAATAGCTAAGTATGGTAGCAAACAATTGTAATCTCAGAACTTAGGAGGCTGAGAATTGCAGGTTGGAGGACAGCCTCAGTAAATAATGAGGTTCTCATCAACCTAGCGAGACCATGTTTAAAAATAAAATAGGTATGGGGTTGTAGCTTGGAGAGAGAATGCTCCTGAGTTCAATCCTCAGTAACTAACACACACACACACACACACACACACACACACACACACACACACACACACAGTTTTATGGTGACCCTTCTATATCTGTTTTGTTTTCTTGTACTGGGGTTTGAACCTGAGGGTATTCTGCCTCTGAGCTACATCCCCAGACCAATTATATATGTTTTTTATTTTGAAACAGGTTCTCACTAAGTTACAGAAGGCTGGCTGGGAACCTGGGGTCCTCTTGTCTTAGCCTCCCAGGTACTAGAATTATAAGCGTGCACCACACCCAGCTTTTGTTTTGCTTTAATCTAGCAATTGACTCAACGTCCATTGGCTAGAATTAAAACATGTACTTCATTTTCATAATACATCTTTTATAGACTTACTATATACATGTATGTGTATATAGAGAGTATATATATGTGTGTGTGTGTAATCTGCATAATTTTGTTTTCAAATTGTAAAAATCTCTGGTGCAAATGTAGATTAAATTTCATTGCTCTTATGACTTATTTTGCTTTTTTTGAACATAAGCATGATTTTATATATAATTTTAAAACTAAACTCAGGTTCTCTATTTTCAAAGTATTTCTATTCTGAGTATCTAATATTGACAAACAGGCAAATGAAGAACTTTTTTGCCATTGAAACATTGTTTTTACTGTATTATTGTTAAGATAATTATATAGAATGATGATATAGAATGATGATAATGCCATGTCAAAATACAACTTTCATATTATAGTTGAGAAAAGAATATCATCTAAAATAGAATAGTTTTTTGTCTTACGTGGCCTTAAGAATATTTAGGCAGAAACTAAGTTCACAACTTTAGAATTAGAGAAGCTTTAAAAGATTTAGTTTGCTGGGTGTAGTGGTGCACATCTGTAATCCTGGTAACTCAGGAGACTGAGGCAGGAGGATCGTAAGTTTGAGGCTAGCCTGGGCAACTTAGCAACTTAGCCTGCCCTGAGTTTAATTCCTAGTATGGCCCCTCCCAAATATTTTTTAGTTTAACTTCATTTTATAGGTTAAGATAAAAATGGTGTTTTTTGACCAACCATATGAGACAACATGAGTGTATAAATATTAGATTTTTTGCCAAAGACTGCCAGATTTAAAATTGACCATTAAAAAGTAGGATTGAAATAGGCAGAAGAGTATAACCATGTACATGACTTTGTATGCATTAGATTCCTTCTTTAGGATGATTTCTTTGTAATAGTGAAATACTGACAACCAGTATTTACTGTGTGCCATTCTGAGTGCTTTAAAGACCTCATTTTGGTTCTCAAAACCACCATAGGAGATAAAATTACCATTAGCTACATTTTACAGATGAGGAATAGTCATAGAGGTTTAGTAACTTTCCTAAAGGTATTCAATACAAAGAAGCGAAATTGGGAATCTAAACCTAGGCAGGTTGAAAATAGAACATACTTTGAATGAAACCACCAGGATGATAAAAGCTCTGAGCCGGGCGTGGTGGCACACGCTTGTAATCCCAGCATTCGGGAGGCTGAGACCGGAGGATCCCGGTTCGCGGCCAGCCTCAGCTACCTAGTGAGGCATTCCGCAACTTAGTGAGACTCGGTTTCAAAATAAAGAATAAAAAATAGGGCTGGGGGTGTAGCTCGGAGGTAGAATGCCCCTGAGTTCAACTCCCAGTACTGAAAAAAAAAAAAAAAAAAAAAAAAAAAAAAAAATGCTTTCATCAAGCCAGACGTGGTGGCACACGCTTGTAGTCCCAGCATTTGGAAGGCTCGGACCGGAGGATCGCAGGTTCTTGGCCAGCCTCAGCTACCTAGTGAGGCATTCCACGACTTGGTGAGACCCTGTTTCAAAATAAAGAATAAAAAATAGGGTTGGGGGTGTAGCTCAGAGGTAGAATGCCCCTGACTTCCATCCCCAGTACCGCAAAAAAAAAAAAAAAAAAAAAAAAAAAAATGCTTTCATCACTTACTGTCTTAGCAGGGACTGATGTTCAGAAAACATGTCGATGAGAATTATAGCGCTGAGAAGGTAAGTAGACCAGGTAGCCTGAGGCCTCTGCCAGTCTTGAAATTCTCACCACCACCACCATCATTAACTAAAACTTAGAGACTTGATGAAATTGTGTGATTAACTAAAGATCTCATATAGAATTATCCATTTATTCTAAGAGTTCAGTGTACTGTGAGAGTCTTAGGTTTATACAGCCTGTGTTTGATTTGGAAGAACCAAGAGTCGCTGCTGGAGCAGCTTCCAACTTGAGATCCACTTTTAATTTGAGCAGGCCACTCTTGGTTAAGAGTTAAAGCTTTTTTTCCCATAGTTTTTACCTTATTAATGCTGTTACATTATAGTATACAGTATTTCATTATTCTCATAATACTATAGCATAGTAAGTTCTCAAATTTGAACCTGCATTAGAATCACTGAGAAAATTTGTAAAAGATTACTGGGCTTCATTTCCAAAGTTTCTCACTCAGGTCTGGAACCTGAGAATGTGAATTTCTAAAACATCTACAGTTGGTGCTGATGCTGCTGGTTTGGAGAACACACTTTTAGAACCACTGCAGTAGCAGTTTTGCCTACCTCAATAGATTGAACTTTTTTTTTTAAATACTTTTACTGATGCATTATAGTCACACATCATAATGTAGCTCAGTGAAAGTTAACATACTTTTTTAAGAGCAGGAACCAGATGTTATTCACCTCTTTGTCCCTTTACTACCTAACAGTACATCAAGGCAGCTCGTCTTCATTTTATAAAAGTCAGTGTTATCTTTATCCTGCTATCTTTATCCTGATGATACCAAGAAGGAAATCACGGAATTAGGCCTAAAATTGAAGAACCTTCTACAACCATAGGAGAAAATAAAGTCAAGCTTCTGCTAGAATTCTTTTACATGATTTCACTTTCTTTTATCTTTTTTTTTTTCAGGATTGAACTCAGGGGCATTCTACCTCTGAGCTATACCCCCAGCCCTATTTTTTATTCTTTGTTTTGAGGCAGGATCTCACTAAGTTGTGGAGTACCTCACTAGGTTGCTGAGGCTGGCTGCGAACCCAGATCCTCCGGTCTCAGCCTCCCAAGTGCTGGGATTGCAAGCGTGCGCCACCACGCCCGGCTGATTTCACTTTCTTATACATATAAAATTCTAGGGTTTTTGTTTGTAAACATTATTAGGGAGCTGACCTTGTTGATAAACTAGAATTTTATCTTTTCCTGGGAAAATGGAGGCTAATAGAGTGGGCTATGTTCACGTTCTTGTTTTGCATAAAGTAAGTGACTGAACTTGATGAACTGGTTCTAAGATCAGGGAAAGGTCAACATCTAGGCCTATTAAAATAATTCATAAGCCAGGTGTGGTGGTGCATACTTGTAATCTCAGTACTTGGGAGAGTGAGACAGGAGGATGAAAGGTTCTAGGACAGCGTTGACAAGTAGACTCTTATTCACCTAGCAAAACCCGTTTCAAAAAAAAAAAAGTAGGGCTGAGGGTGTACCTCAGAGGTAGAATACCCCTGGATTTGATCCCCAGTACCAAATAAAATAATTCGTAAACAGGTTAAAAAATATGGAACAAGAATTTGTGTTTATACCACCCTCATACCCCTTTTTCCATGGCTAATGATGAGTGCAATCATAAGACTAATAAGAATTGTTTTGCTCTGGTAATTAAAATCATGAATGTATATCATGTAAGTGTCATTAAAACAATAGGCAATTTTTCATGTATAATACCCAGATTATAACTAATACCTAACTGAATAGATATTAATAAATAGTACATAGCCCTCAAAAAAAAAGCAAGGATTTTCTTATTCCTTTCCTGTTCAACTTTATATAGAAAGTCCTAGCAATAGCCGGGCATGGTGGCGCACGCTTGTAATCCCAGCATTCAGGAGGCTGAGACCGGAGGATCTGGGTTCTCGGCCAGCCTCAGCTACCTAGTGAGGCACTCCGCAACTTAGTGAGACTCGGTTTCAAAATAAAGAATAAAATATAGGGCTGGGGGTATAGCTCGGAGGTAGAATGCCCCCGAGTTCAATCCCCAGTACTGAAAAAAAAAAAAAAAAAAAAAAAAAAAAAAAAAAAAAAAAAAAAAAAAAAAAAAAAAAAAAAAAAAAAAAAAAAAAAAAAAAAAAAAAAAAAAAAAAA